>ML434398.1:98078-159979 GCA_005239525.1 Nicotiana knightiana | reverse complement strand
CCTTAGGGGGGGGGGGGAGACTTAACATCATTCTTTCTTGATCATGATATTCATTTTCTCCCTCTTTTGATGAATCCCATCAACTCTTCTTTCTTTTTGCATTTTTCTTTTTCTTCTTTCCTTTTCTTGCCTTTCCTTCTCTTCATTTCTTTTCTCTTTTTGTTCCTTGATACCTATTTCAAGTTCCTCGTCTCTCCCAAACTTACATTTTTATCCAATTGTTTCACAAGAGTGTTAAGGAAATCTCGGGTGCCAAGAGAGGGTCACGACAAAATAGGTAAAGGCTTGTAACATGGTTATCAGATGAGAAAGGTTTTAGGCTCAAATGGGTTGACTAGGGATAACATCATTGGTGGGCAATGGAAAACTTCAAGCAGGTCAAGGAGACCCTACAATGACTTCTCAAGAAAATAAAAACTTAAAATTTCGCCTAGAAACACATTCGGGTCAAGTTCTAGTCCATTCGCACGCGTACTTGGACTTGCAACAAAAACATCCACCTCTCATGCAGCTAGATTATTAAAGAGGATTGAGTCGAGGGCCACAATGACCATATTCAATATTGAAAATGACTATTGTTCGATTAAACCACTTGATGATTGCCTAAGTCAACACAAGAGTCACAAGGTCACTAACTAGAGCTATTTCTTTCCAAAAACCTTGTTTTTAACCATAAGCACATAGTTAAGTGTGTTGGTACCAAGTGAAGCATGCTTGACTCTTCGAGCATGACTCAATGAGGACTTTTTATTCATTACCACACGTATTATTTCCTAGACACCAGAAATATACTCAATCCCTTAAGAAGGTTGTCATGCCTTCCATCATTGGGAAGAGTCACCCGGTTCACTCAAAAAATACCTTTGGAAAGAACCGTGGCATTAAGTAAACCAAAGGCTTATTATCCACTAAAACATAAAAAGAAGCTATTAAATAAAAAAGAAGCTACTAATTCAAAAAGAAACTACTTAGTTAAACACTAACTAATAAGAAAACAAACATAATGAAGCTACAAAACAAAAATTATTTAAAGCGTAACGAATATACATAATGAGAGAGTAGAAAGAATATATACATAGTGATAAAGAAGAAGAAAATAGTATTAAGTCAATTGCATGCCAAATGTCTCAAAGTCATCAAAATACAGAATCATCAAAATATGTCAAATAAACTCCACATCCCGAATAGAAATAAGCATTGTCCATAATGCTTAACAAAATAAGAGTAAAGGAAGGGTTAGAGTGAAGAAAACTCCATATGAATTTGTGGCCATCTCTGTGTCCCCAGCAGTGGCATCGACCTAAGCCTCATCTAATTGGATCTCATCATCCTCAAGTGAGGGAGTGGGTGGTTTGGTGAACATCTAAAGTACTGCCTCGACAGTGTCAGCAGCAAAGTCTGGCTCCTCAGACTGGCCAGCTGGTGCTGTAGGTGCTGTCGGATATGGGCCTGGGTGGTGTGGATCTATCAACATATCAAATGGAACGTCTCCGGCTACAAAAAGCTTGGTAACCTCTCTCTGTAGCTTGTCCACTGACTTCTTGGAGGCCTAGGACATCCGCATCTTCTTCACTTCCTTTCCAAGATCTTCTATTACCGACCCATGATGTACCAAAGTGGCCATTTTCGTGTTTTGGTTCTCTGAGAGCTTCTTCAAGGTTTCTTCAACAGTGGACGGAATCTGGGGTGCTGAAATGTATGACTATGTTGCAACATGACTGGATATATCAGGCAGCTTTGCAGTAGCTATCTGCATCCAGTTGTTGAGGCTAGCTAGTGTCTGGGAGAGTTGCAGCGCAGAAAGTGGAGCAGTGGGCATAGGCACCGGCTTCAAAGCCAAGATGGAAGGCACTGAGGCTGAAGGTGGGGGTATGGCAGCTGCACTGAATAAAGGCTCTACTAAAGTGGATGGCATATCAGTTGTCTCTGCAGCTACCACTGATGGCTCTTTGGACTGGCCTATGGTGGTAGTCGGCTGACCCTTTCTGTTAGGCTTGTGTGCATCCATCAGAGAATACCATGAGAATGGCTTCTTAGCCCGAACCTTTGTGTCAAAATCTCTCGGCTCCACCCGTGCACCCGTAAGGTACTCATTAACGGTGTTGGGATACGAGTATGAGGTATCAGCTTTCATGGGAACCACAAACATGTTAGCCGACATCACGACACCCACATTAATTGGGTAACCGGCCATAATGGAGGCGACTATAACTACCTGCGGGATGGGAATGTTTGTTTCATTATTACACGGGTCTAATCTGCTGCGGACAAAAGTCTGCCATCCCTTCGCCTCAAAGTTGAGGGTGTTTTGTTAAATAGGAACCCCTACTGTTATCCTTGGTGGTAGTGGCCCCAAAGCTACAAAAATCTCAACTAGCCGTGGGCGAGCTCCATCTCTCATTGCGAGCTTCTCCAAGTACTATGCAGGCTCAAGATCCTCAAACCCCAAGTAGAAGTTCAGTGTGTGCTGGTCAAACCGCACCTTCAGATTCATCACTTTGGTCATTTTGGTCCCTTTCATTATGTGCGCCACATTGGCGTAGAACTCCCATACCAGATACTCCTTTGCGTCTACTACACTCTGGGTGAACCACATCCACCCCTTCTTCTCTTGGAACTATCTCAAGACCGTCGGATTGTACTTTTCAAGGCCTTTCAGCTGGTTGTCGCTCAAGAGTGAGTGATCTCATCGGCCACCACCCACGGAATCTGGTGAAGGCAGCCATACTGACAAACCCGTCCTCCCAAACCTCTTTCTTCTTCGACCTCTCAAGGCCGGCAACTGTAGTATCAACCACTCGGCCATCATCTGGAATATCATCAACTGTAGTCACTGGAGCCTCTGGGATATGTGTAGAGGATGGCTCAGAAACCTGACTGGCATTCTCCAAAACTTTAGAGGTTCTATGCATGGTGGAAGGTTCGTTCCGAAGTTGATACCTTCACGGTGGCTTTGAGTGTACAGCTGGCTAGTCTTAAAGTGAGTTACCCTCCGATGCTTCCCTAGATGGGGCATAAGAACTGGATTTGGAGGTCTTTGTATTTCTTCCTCGGCCAGCTGTAGCCATCTTGGTGATCATCTTTAGGAGGGCGAGGGGTAAAGTACTCTTGCCTCGACCTATGGAAGGTACACCCCCCCTTGAAGTATCTCATCGGCCTCGAGATCTAACCATTTTCTGTAACAAGCAAAAGCAAGTGTCAGTTGTAATTCAAGTGCAAACAGACAGTGAGCACACAGTGTAAAACATGCTTGCAGGGTAGGGGAGTGCGGTCCGCACAATTATAAGTGCGGACACAATCAGGGCATTGCGGATGACACAATTTGGTCTTGCAGCCGCAGAAATGGATCTGCGATCTGCACAGCTATTAGTGAGACCGCAGAACTTGAGTGCGGTGCGCACATTTTCTATTACATCCGCACATCAGATTCACCAAAATTCCAACTCTCTAAAGACAGAGATTGGGTTGTTTTGCAGCCGCAGTAGGATTTTTACGGTCCGCACAATTTCCAGTGCGGACGCAAAATCATGCTTGACCAATTTACCCTAAGCTCAACTTCTGTGGACCGCACAATTTCTTATGCTACCGCAGATTTCAAAATATTTACGAGCAAACTTTCTAGGGTTAACAATTTTTTCACAAATTTGACATGGTATTAACAACTAAGCATGAAAATTAATTCACCTATTCCCTATAGAGTAATTACCAGATGACCCACTATAGTTTAAACCCCACATGGTTGTCAAATTGAAATCTACTGACAAATGGCCTAAAACTACCTAATAAATTGTAAATTAAACTACAAAATTGAAAAACTTCTACGAGTAATTGAAGCATACCAGATATGAAGTAGTGCAAATGAGTGATCGCTGATGTTGATTGTATGTGGCAGATGATTCATCATATGCTTTCAATGTTTTAGGTTTTTGACTGCTCAGAGAGGGAAAAAATGTACGCCTCCTATTTATACTAACGGTTCTGACTTGAGGGACAAAGGAATGAGTGCGACGGAAGAATTCCTCCTGCGGTCAGTACTCTGTTACCTGGGGTTCAAATGCCCTTGCTGATCTGCGGTCCGTAGAATTTGTGGTGCGGTCGCAGATGTTTGTTGCGGACCACAGATTTTGATGTGCGGCCGCACTTTGGACATTTCTCTGACAAACCAAACTTCAGAGACTTTGTATTTTCCCTTTTCAATTTGTGCGGTCCGCACTGCAATTGTGCGGTTGAGGTTCCCTTTTGTTGTAGCAATCACAATTGTACGGTCCACACAATATACATGCGGTCCGTACTTTTTCCATACTTACCCAATCTTCCGAGCACAGTTTCTGTAAAGAACACTCATTCCTGCAACACACTTAAAATCTAGTTAGCACAATAATAACACCTATCTACAAAAGAAGAAAAGAAAAGAAAAAGAAACATGGGTTACCTCCCAAGAAGCGTCTGATTTAACGTCGCAGCATGACGTAGATTACCATCATTTCAAATGAATGACTGCCACCACAGAATACCTCATCATTTTTTGTTCTTCAAGTCCAATGCACCAAAAGGTGTCACACCCACAATTTCAAAGGGACCACTCTAATTAGATATATGCTTTCCGGGAAACATCTTCAACCGTGAGTTGAACAACAAAACAAGATCGCGCACCTTGAAATCCTTGTTTTGGATGTATTATTCATAAAGATACTTCATTTTCTCCTTGTTCAAGGACGAACTTGCATATGCATGGTACCGGAACTCATCCAATTCATTCAAATGTGTAACCCGCAAGTTGCGGTTGCATCCCAATCAAGATTCAATTTCTTTAAAGCCCACATGGATTTGTGCCTAAGTTCCACCGGAAGATGACAAGCTTTGCCGAACACCAAATGGTATGGAGACATCCTGATAGGATTTTTGAAAGCAGTCTGATAAGCCCATAGTGTATCTTCTAGCTTCTTTGACCAATCCGTATGGTTAGCATTCACTGTTTTGGACAAGATACTCTTTATCTCCCGGTTGGGGACTTCCACTTGACCTCTAGCTTGTGGATTATAGGTAGTCGTAACTTTATGAGTGAAACCATACTTTCCAAGTAAAGTGTAAAAAGCCTTGTTGAAAAAATTTGACCCCCCATCGCTTATGATAGCCCGTGGAGTACCAAATCTTGTGAAAATATTCTTTTTCAAGAATGCCACCACACTTCTCACTTGATTGTTGGGTATATCAATGGCGTCAACCCATTTAGACACATAATGGACCGCGACCAAGATGTAGGTGTTTCCACAAGAACTCATAAAAGGATCCATGAAGCCAATACCCCACACATCAAAGATATCAATCTCCAAAATGGTAGTGAGAGGCATTTCATTATTCTTCGAGATTCCCGGCCCATTGGCATTCATTACATCTTTTCACCATATCACTTTCACTTTGTAAAGAGTGGGTCAAAAGAAATCGCAACTTAGCACCTTGGCCGTCATTCTTGCTCCGCCATGGTGACCACCATAAGGCGAAGAATTGGAAGCCTCAAGAATAACAATTTTCTGTTTGTCTGGTACACATCTTCCAATTATCCCATCCGTGAAAATCCGGAGAATGTATGGCTTGTCCCAATAATAATCTTGAAAATCTCATTTGAGATTCTTCCTTTGATTTGAAGAGAACTTAACTGGGATGATTCCACATACAAAGAAGTTTGCTAGATCGGCGAACTATGGCACCTCCTTTATTGAAATAGCCAAGAGTTTCTCGTCAAGGAAGGAGTCATTGATTTCAAGGCCATCATATGGCCTCCCCTCCTCCTCCAAATGAGACAAGTGGTTTGCCACTTGATTTTTACTCCCTTTTCGATCTTGGATGCGAATATCAAACTCTTGCAACAATATCACCCATCTCATCAACCTAGATTTTAAATCTTTCTTGCTCATAAGATAGCGAAGTGCCATATGATCCGTATGAACCATAACCTTGGTACCCATCAAGTGTGGGCAGAACTTCTCAATTACATACACAATGGCAAGGAGGTTTTTCTCTGTAACGGTGTAATTAACTTGGGCATCGTTCATGGTCTTACTATCATAATTGACCGGATGAAAAATCTTGTAGATGTGTTGCCCCAAAACTGCTCCAACCGCTACATCACTAGCATCGCACATGAGCTCAAAAGGAACTTTAACAATTCAAGGCTCTCATGAAATAGTCATTGAAGTGAAATTTAGCATCTTTCTCTTAGAGCTTGCACAACGGGTTAACCACTTTGGAAAATTCCTTTATGAAGCGCCGGTAGAATCCCGCGCGACCCAAGAAACTTTTCACGTTTTTCACTGAGGTTGGAGGTGGAAGTTCAGAAATCACCTCTATCTTAGCCTTGTCGACCTCTATGCCATTATTTAAAATCTTGTGGCCAAGGAAAATGCCTTCCTTGACCACGAAATGACATTTCTCCCAATTTAGCACCAGGTTTGTTTCTTCACACCTTGCCAATACTCTATCAAAATTTGCCAAGCAATCATAAAAGGAATCCCCGACTACCGAGAAGTCATCCATGAAGACTTCAAGTTAGTCCTATACCATATCCGTAAAGATCGCATCGCCATCATACACCTTTGAAAAGTCGTTGGTGCATTGCATAAGCCAAATGGCATCCGCTTGAAAGCGAAAGTGTCATAGGGACAAGTGAAAGTTGTTTTCTCTTAATCTTCCGGGGGAATAAGGATTTGGTTGTAGCCTGAATATCCATCTAGAAAGCAATAGTTATCAAGCATTTGGTCAAGGAAGGGGAGTGTAAAATGGTCTTTCCTCGTGATTTTGTTTAGTTTGCTATAGTCCATAAACACTCTCCACCCGGTCACCGTTCTTGTGGGAATCAACTCGTTCTTGTCATTGGTGTCCACTTTCATGCGCCCTTTTCTGGGACACATTTCACCGGAGAAGTCCATTAACTACCGGAAATAGGGTAGACCCCCCCGGCATCTAACCACTTGATGATATCCTTTTTGACCACGTCTTGCATGGCTTCATTGAGTCTCCTTTAATGTTCAATGGATGGTTTGGAATCTTCCTCCATGTTAATCTTGTGCATACAAAATGCAGGGCTTATTCCCCAAATATCCGCCAAAGTCCACCCAATAGCTTTCTTCCTCTTATGGAGTATAGCCAATGTAGAGTCAACCCACACGTTAGTCAAGCAAGAGGAAAGAATAATCGGTAAAGTAGAACAAGGGCCAAGGAATTCATACCTGAGATGTGGAGGCAATGGCTTCAACTCCAAGATAGGAGGCTCTTCAATTGAAGCCTTTGCAGAAGGAGTTTTCCTATTCTCAAGATCCAAGGAAAGTTTTTGGGTGCATAGTTGTACGACCCCATTCCTTCCGAAGAATTAACACATTCTATGAAGCCATTCATCTCGTCATCATCAAAGTTGAGCAATACGGGATCCAACATATCACCCACATTAATTGTGGCACTTGTATCATCAATAATCACATCGGTCACTTCCAAGAATGAACACACTTCAGTGCTATTAGGTTGCCGTATAGATTTGCACATGTGAAACACCACCTTTTCATCACCCACCCGGTAAGTGAGTTCTCCAGCTTCCATATCAAGATCCTTCCCCGTATCAAGGAAAGGTCTTTCAAGAATAATCGGCACCTTATCCACTTGACAATCAAGAATAACAAAATCCTCCGGGAGAATGAACTTATCAACATGAACCAATACATCTCCAATCACTCACAATGGTCTCTTCATTGTATGATCTGCTCTTTGTAATCTCATAGATGTGGGTCTTGGTTTCCCAATTCCCAAGGTCTTAAAAATCCAATAGAGCATCAATTGATACTCGCCCCAAGATCAGAAAGAGCTTTGGCAAACTCAGCACTTCAAATGATACAAGGGATTGTGAAAGCACCGGGATCTTCCAGTTTAGGAGCCATCGAATTCACAATTGCACTCACTTGATGAGTGACTTTGATAGTTTCAAATTTCATCGACCACTTCTTTGTCACTAAATCCTTCATAAACTTTGCATAACCGGGAATTTGTTCCAAGGCTTCAACTAATGGAACATTTATCGAGAGACTCTTCATCATGTCAATGAACTTCTTGAATTGATTCTCGCCATTTTGCTTAGCTGGCCTTTGAGGATATGAAGGACGTGGCTTAGGCAATGGTGCCTTAGCCTTTTGCACTACAAATTCCGTTATGTCAATAACATGATCCCTAGATGGGGTCACTTCCTCTTGAGTCTCTTCCACCGTTTCATCAATATCAATCCACACTTCATTATTTGTTTGCACCATATTGTTCGAGATCTCTTCCTTTTCTTCCACTTGCTCATCATCCAAAGTTGCCTTTGACTTGAGGTGGGAACATTCCCACCTCTTCCACTTTTTGTAATGGCCATGGAATTCCCCGTATTTTGCCACCCTTTGGTTCACCACCGTGTCACTTGGTAGTGCGTCCTTAGGACGAGAATATAAAGCTAGAGAGATTTGCCTCATTTGCACTTATAAGTTGCTGATTGATGTGTTGTGTGAAGCAAGTTGAGCATCGAAATAGGCATTCTTTTCCATCATTTGCTTGAGCATGTTCTCAATACGGCCCATTTCATTGTTGGAAAAACTAGGACCATGGGAAGGATAAGGAGGTGGGTTGCTCGATTGTTGATACATCGGGGGACCTTTTAAAACCCTACCCCCAATTTCCTTGATTGTTACTCCACCCGCCTTGATTGTTGCCTCCCCAATTGCCTTGGTTATTGTTGTTAAGACAATTCCCTTGGTTATTGCCTCCACTCCAATTTCCTTGGTTGTTGTTGTTATTCCAGTTGCTTTGGTTGTTTCCACCACTCCAATTACTTTGGTTGTGAGAATTCCAATTGCCTTGATTATTTTTTGGTCTCTATTATTTTTGGCTTGGGCCTTGGAAGTTGTTTATTTTCCCTTGGAAGTTGTTCACATATTGGACCTCTTATTCTTATTCATTTTAAGAGTCATATTGATCAAAGCCACTATTATCTTGCACAAAATTGTCCATTGGTTCATGGTGGTTGTCAACTCGGCTATGTCTTGTCCATTGTCATGCAACTCTTTGTGAAGAAGAATCACATTGGGATCACCTTTTGGAACATTAGCCTGAGATTGCCACGCCGATGAAGTATCCGCCATCTCATTCAAAATATCACACGCCTCCACATAAGGCGTAGTCAAGAAGTTCCCATCGGAAAGTTGATTCAATACACATTGGTTGGTTGTATTGATCCCCGATAGAATGTTTGTTGAATCACGTTCTCCGTCATATCATTGTTGGGGCACTCTTTCACCATTGTTCTATACCTTTTCCATGTCTCGTGTAGTGGTTCATTGGGCTCTTGCTTGAATGCTAGAATTTAATCCCGAATAGCCATGTGCCCGAGAGAGAAGTACTTAGAAATAAATTTCTCCACTAGTTCACCCCAAGTATGAATAAAATGATTTGGAAAACATTCCAACCAATCTAATGCTTTACCTCGTAGAGAGAAGGGAAAAAGCCTTAGCCTCAAAGCATCCTTGGAGACATTTGTTTGTTTACTAGCACATATCTACAAACCCCTTCAAGTGTTTATATGCATTTTGACCCGTTGTACCGGTGAAGAACCTTCGTTTCTCGAGAAAAGTGAGCATCACATTGGTTATTTGGATGTTGCCCGCCCTAATACGGGGAGGGACTATAACACTTGCATACCCTTCATTCAGAAACACTTGGTGTGGAGCCGCTTGGGGTGGAGGTGGGGGCAGAGCAGGCACATTTTTTTGAGGCGCTCGCCATCGTCTATTGGCTTGAGGTTCAAGAGGGACCTCATCCATTTGATCATCTTCAATGTCCACATCCCCCAAAGCTATGTTTCCAAGCTCATGGTTTGCAATGATTGCACATACAATAACTCAACAGGTTAGTAACAAGGAAGTAAAAGAAGATATTCCTAAAAACACACCTAAATATATAGCTAACACCATTTTTAGCCCTCGGAAATGGTGCAAAAAATTGGCCTCGTCCAATTTCACACCTCAATTAAAGGTTATAAAACGGTCGATTGCAATGATAGTACCCAACAAGAGTCAGGGTCGAATTCCGTAGGGAGCTATATATGAGAGTTCGTAGAATATATTGTAGCGTGTGAGTTTGACTATCTCAATTTACACTTCCATAAATTGGGGTTGTTTTTAAGTCTAATTGAAAACTAAAATTACAAGTTGAGAAATAAAACTAAAAAATTGTTTTTGTTGTTTTTCAAAAGTTATAAAAAACCCTAGGGATATGACCTTCACCTAGGTATATGCCTAATGAGATATAAACTATAATGATAATGTTTTATTGATTGGGGTTTATTATAGCTATCAACACTCAATTACCCACTCAATACCTCTCAGTCATAGAGCGATTTTTGCCCAATTTAGTTTTCTCAAGTCCAAATGGGTATTGAACAATATGGTTGATAAAGCCTCAAGTCGGGTTATTACTATCTCTAGGTTGAACCATTTAATTGGGATTATCAATCTCTCGATTGACCCAATTTCTTATTAGCCAAATTTTTCTAGACTAAGTCTCTCTTTCTCAAGTAGAGAGCAAGTCAAAGAGGCATGAACTAATGCAACCATTAATTTCACAAAATAAAGCATGAACAAGGTTAAATAATAAACACCCAACCATAAACAAATATTAAATTAAATACCCATAAGGTTTTCACACTAGGGTTGGGCCACAACCCTAGTAAAAATCTAGCTACTGATGCTTGAAATTAAAGAAATAGAAGAAGAAATTATAATTAAAATCATGTTGCAAGATTAAAATGATAAAATATATATTAAAATATCTCAAAATATGAAAAACTACTAAAAGAAGTAAAGAGAAACGATTACTGCAGCAGCTGATGTAAAAACTTTGCCTAAAATTGTGAAACTCGTCTATTTATATGGGGCTGAAAATTCCAGACAAAAATGTCCTTCGGAAGGTTCTGTGGCAGCACAATTCCATGTGCGGTCTGCTGATTTCTTCAACTTCGCAGGACTGGAAGTCTGCGGTCGCATAATTCTGATCTGTGGTCGCAAGGAACTTTTCCAATGGTCTGCACTTTTATAGGTGCGGCCGCACTTGATCTTCTACAGTCTGCACTTTTCCACCTGCGGTCGCGTAGCTCTTCTTTTGCGGCCGCACAATTCCTGTGCAGTCCGCACTTCTGGGGGGACTTGGAATGCACATTCTAAACATTTATTCATAGACATATTTTGCGGCTGCACAATTCATGTGTGGACCGCACTTTGCACCAAACTCTACTGGCTTTATTTATATCATCCAAGGCTGCAAATGATATTCTACGGTCCGCACTTTGGGCTTCTACACCTTTTATGGACTTGAGTTCTAATTACTCCTTTTTGAGAATGATTTCATATCGTGAGTCTATCTCCAATATTCCTGCAATTAAGCACATTTGATCAGTTTTCGGGAACACAACTAAATGCTTTATGACTAAAATAAAAGCTAAAAGGCGCTAATAAGTAGTCAAAATATCCACTTATCATTGTGCCTTCTCTTAACCTTGTGAAGAGGAATCCTTCCTCTATGATTTTGTGCTATGTAGAACTATGGTTAAGGAGATAGTGGTTTGTCCAGTCCCTGAATCTAATAAGTTCCTATCCCCATTTAGGGCTTATGTCAAAGGAGGATTAGTTTCTCGCTGCAGTCCACACAGAATTCTATCACCCTCATAGTGTTCAAAAGAAGGGAGTCTATTCTTAGTAGACCATAGTTTTCCTTGGTTGTTCCACTTCCATGTTGTTCTTCCCTTTTAGCAGATGTAAAGGTCTATTTAGTTCCTTTCAATTCTTTCTGGGGGTGAGTATTCTTTCACCCCTAGTAGAATTTAATGAGAAGCTTCCCTTTGAGCCTAGTGGTCCACTATGGTGATGTTTGGGGGTTATTGTTGGATCCTTCATTGTGGGGTTTGGGAAGAAGATGATTGAGAGAAAATTTTGTTGCATGATATTGTTGGATAATTGGGGAGAGATGTTGTGTTGGTTGCTTACCGAAATTGTCGGTCAGACACTGCCTCTGTAATGTCAGGTCTAACCATGATGTCGGTGTGTGGTCCGGTGGTAAGGGTGTGGTGGCGATGATAATTGGTGGTGAATGGGATTGAGAAATTTTTTGGTTTCTTTGCTTTGTTTATTTAAGTGTGATGGTGGATGATTTTGTTATAGAAAGCATAATGGCAAATCCTAAATTTGGATTAAAATGGTCCGTCCGCACAACTTTGATATTTTCGAGTAACACCAAGGAAATAGAATTAATGGTATATCCCTATGACAAGGTAGAAAGTGTCATATCACTTGAGATGGTATAATGGTTTGAGAAGTCTTGCACTTGATTAGTCATGGATTGTGGTCATATTTATTCATTAGAGAAGTCTTTTTGGCGGTGGATAGGTATTGAGTAGTTAGTGTGATAGGGTGTTTTAGTGGGGTAGTGTTTCCATTTTGGGCTTGGGTCCCTGTAGTTGACTTAGGTGTGTTTTTGTGGGCCAACACTAGATCTACATCTCAACCCCCAGAGTAAATGATGGGTTTGTGCCTCTTCAAATGGGGGCCGCTTTCGACAAATTTTGTCCTGATGTTTTAGACGTCAATACCACAAAAGAAGATAGGTTAATTTGTGTGGTACCCAATTTCGAGTGCTGTCTCTCTAGAAGAACCTGGTTCTTCTTGGTGTTCCAACTTCTACTGTTGCGGAATAATAAAAGCAGTAAAGTAAAGACACAGAGATTTTTACGTGGAAAACACCTAGCTCAAAAGGTGAAAATATCACGACCTACTCCTCAGTAGGATTTGCTCAAACTCTTCACTAAAACTTTAAGCCAAATGGACTTACAAAATAAACTCTTTTGTAATCCTAGGAATAAATCTAATCCCTTCGTACTAACTAGCCTCTATCTAATTTCTACAAGCTTCAAGTTAACTCTAACTTGAACAATCTATGAAAGCTGAAAAGATACAATATTAAATCTCCTACTACAACCAACTCGACTCAATGACAAACAGATGGAACTGGTTCTTCTAGCTGGTCTTAGCCTTTGTATCGCACAATAATTCTGGTTGCAAAATATCTGGGAATTTTGCTTTCAGATCTTGATTCACTTCTGCACTTGTGCGTTCTTGATTCAAGAAAGACTACTTCAATTATTTATAAAGTCAGTTGTTGAGTTTGTCGTTCAGTTCTGGTACAATTATACCTGGGAGAACGAGTTCGTATTAAACTCAGCTTCCTTCCTTCGTTACTGTCCTTGCTGAATTCAACTTCTATTCTCTTATCAATTTGCAACCTTTTCACATTAGAAGACACTCTCCTTGTTCATTGATACTTCACAATCGCATTCATCTCCTATGCATATAAGGTTTGTGTATCAATGCGTCAGGTCAACTATGTGTGCTCTGATGGACCTGGTTCAACTGGTCAGACATTTGTCAATCTTCAAAACTATACAGTGACTTGGGTCAACAGGTCCTTTATTGGAGTCTGTGTCCAAGTTGAAGCAGAACTCTTCAGCACTGGGCCCCTTCTTTCTTTTTGCATTAGATTTGGGTTGATCTTGTGGAGAATGTTGGGGAAACTAGGTAAAATATTATTATTATTCTGGTTAGTCTAATTACCATAACCAAGTCTTATTTTTTCCGGATTATGAACCCTAATAGTATCAAAAGCCTTTGTGTTTTTATGTTTGAAACTTTTTGTTTTTAGGAAGTTACTAGAGGTTGTATGTAAAACAATTTCACCTGCATTCTGTGCCCTTTTTCTATGTGATGGTTGGAGTCTTTTGCTACTTTTGCTTGACCTTGGTTATTGATATTACTAAGCTTCTTCCTCATTGGAAAGCTCACCGTTTTCCAATCTTCTTCTACTGTCTGTGTATTTTTTGCTCCAAATCATTCAGGTTGTTCCTGCAATGAAGCTTGGGAAGTTGTGTTATGACTACATGTGTTTACTTTGTGGCATATGCTACCACAACCCTTACATATAATCCCTTCGCCTTCGTAAACAACCACTTGCTTGTTGTCTCTAATGATAACTGAGATTTCCACATGAATTTTTAAAGGTATTTGAATACATATTCTCGCATAACTCCCTTTGAGACTGGATGAAGTACAAGTGTCTACTTTAAGTTGCTTTTCTAGTTTCTCTTCCATAAATATTATTTGATTGAAAATAATCTCCGAAAAATGGAAAAAAAAAAGTTTGTGAAAATTTTGAAATATATTTTTAAGAACAAACACCACTAGCTCTCAACTTCCAACAGAAAAAACTTTCTCTGGACAAGTTATTTCATTTATTTATCTTTTTTCGCTCTCAATGTGCTTACTGATCTCCCTCTCCCATTCAAAATATATGCAATACAAAAATCATCAAAAAATGTATTTTTAACATTAATGTTACGTTTTACATTAAACTCTATTTAGTTTGATATAATAAAACTTTTGAAATTGATCTTATATACCTTTGAAAGTCTCTCTTAATAATGCAAGTGTCTTATATTTCTCAAAAAATCGGGTCTTATGCTTACGTGACTTCATGTTATGTTTGAGTTGCTACTGACTCCAGAAATATCAAATAAATATGAAACAAAAAAGGGTCAAAATTGTCCGTGAATTATCGAAATTCTTATTAAGAAAAATACACTCCACACATGTACATTGCGCAACTAAGTGTCTTATTGCAAAGCTATAACATAAAATTAATAGTTCAAGACAACATCTAACGATAACGACCCGACCGGTCGTTTTGAGCTATAGCATATCGTTCGGCAGTTTGAGACCTCGAGAAGCTTCACTATGTGTATTATGACCTGCACATGTAGTCGGTCTGATTTTTGAGAAGTTCGAAGCCCATTTAAAAAATAATTATCAATTCGGAAGCTTTAAGTTGGTAGAGTTGACCACAGTTTGACTTTTGAATAAACGACCTCGAAATCGAGATTTGAAGGTTCCTACAGGTTCATAAGGTGAATTTGGACTTGGCCGTATGTTCGGGTTGAGTATCGGATGGTCCGGGAGCGATTCAACGCTTATTATCGGAAGTTTGCACTTTGAAGGTTTTGAAATTTGCTAAGTTTGACTTGGAGTCTGCTTTGGTGTTATCGGACTTTGTGCGGTATTCGAGAACCTTGAATATGCTCATTTAATTGATTGAAACTTGTGTGTGAAGTTTGGTCATGATCCGAAATATCTAAGTGTGATTTGGACGCGTTCGGGGAAGTTTGAAAGATAAAAGAAGAATTTTTATCGTCGGTTTTTCGTTTTGATGGTATTCATGGCGTTTCGAGCCTCTGATAAGTTTGGATAATTTTTGGGGACTTTTTTGTATGATTGACGGGGTCCATGAGGCCTCGGGTGTGTTTCAGGGTAGTTTCAGAAAATTTGTCCTTATTTTGCAACTGCTGGTTTCTGGTGTTCTTGGTATGCATGGTGATCGCAGATGGTGAGTCGTGATCGCGAAGAGTGACCGGTAGTTTAGACGGATTTTTTCATCACGATCGCGACTGTGAGTTCGCGATCGCGAAAGGAAATTTGCAGGGGATGGAAGGTTAGCCTTCGCGTTCGCGTAGGCTTGGCAGGCTGTGGAACGCGATCGTGAAAGAACCTTTGAGAGGGCCTCGCGTCCGTGAAGAAGGAATTTTTAGCGATCATTAGGGTGCTTCCGTGATCTCGAAGAGGACTTTTTGGGTAGCTGCAATTTCGTCTTCATGATTGCGAGGCTACTTTCGTGATCGCGAAGAGGAATGGCCTAGCAAAGTATAAGTTACAAATCGAGAATCTGCTCATTTCAACTCATTCTCTCTTGCTAAGGTGATATTTGGGCGATTTAGAGGAGTCATTTTCATCATATATCATGAGTTGAGTGAATCCCACTTGTTGTAAGTTAAATACATAGGCTATATATGAATTTTAACATGAAAATTATAGGATATTGGAAAAAAAACCTAGAAATTGTCTATTGAATTTTGACCATGAAATTGAACATAGAATTAGGAGTCAAACGAACTCCGATTTGATTTGAGGGGTCAAACGAACTCTGATTTTAGTGTTCTTTATATGTACGGACTCGCGAGATGATGAAGAACAGTTTGGTATAAAAATTTCTGAGTTTAGGGACGCGGGCCCGAGGGATCGGGTTTTGAATAATTTCGAGTTTTGAGCTAAAATTGGTACTTTTCAATTGGAATTCATTCCTTAAGCATAAATTGATGATAAAAATCTGAACTTGGTAGATTTTGGAGCACTCAGAGGCCGAATTTAGAGGCAAAGGCACCACGGAATAGTATTTTAGCCGGTTTTGAGGTAAGTAACGTTTCCAAACTTGGTTCTGAGGGTTCGAAACCCCGAGCTAAATGATTTATGACTATTGTTGAGGTGACGCACATGCCAAGTGACGGGCGTGTGGGGGTGCACCGAGTAATTGTGGCCTGGCTTATCCCATAGCACCGCTTAGTGATTATTCCATGATGATATTTGTGCTTCTATTAATGTGATAATTGTGAATATGTTAGAAATCATGTTAAATATAAATGCTAGGCTTCACGCCGAAAATGCTGAGAGCCGAGTGGTCGTATATTACTGTCTCATTTTATGATTATTTGATTTCATATACTCAGTATCGTTATAGCATATCACTTCATATCTCAGTCTCTGTATCGTTAATTATATGCATACTTATCATTGTTTCGGGCTGATGGATGCATCTGTGATCCATGTGAGTGAGACTAAAGAGTAATGACTGAGTGAGGCCGAAAGCCTGTTATTGAGACAATTATGAGATTGGACTGCACACCGCAGCGATATTAAATCATGCCTTCGTTGGCTTGATATGGCGCTTGGGACACTATGGCCCTTCCGGAGTCTTTACACCCCCAGTGAGCGCATTGATATGAGGGATGGATCTTCCCTGGACATGGATCTTGTTCGAAGCGGATGTTATGTGAGGGATGGATAGTCCCTAGGCAAGGATCTTGTCCGAGTGTTGTATTTCGGAGATTTTCTCAGTGGGGCTGGATTGGCATTTTTCCTCAGTACGGAGTGACTACGGTCACCGATGTTTATGCATATTCCGGGATGGAACTTCCCTGGGCCTGAGAGCCATATATAGTACTGAGTGGACTTCTATGGGAGAGTTGTGAGCACTATGTGCATATCCACACTAGTTTAATACATATATTTTTATGATGGCATGTAGAGTATACTGACATACTTGGCATATTTACTCATTCTGATAAATTGTTAGCATGTCTATTTTCTGTATATTGTTTATTGTAATTTCTGAGGTTTTGTCCGTCACTACCTCTCAGTCCATACTTTGGGTTCGTTATTTCTGAGTTGGTGTACTCACATTACCCCCTGCACCTTGTGTGCAGATCCAGGTACACCGGGACCCGGTAGTGGATATTGAGCAACTGTCAGAGTTTTCATTGGAGTTTACGAGGTAGCAGCTGGCGATCGCGACCTCGTCTTCTCTTCCTTATTTCACCTGTTGCACTTATTTTGAGACTATGTTGTCTATTTCTTCATTCTTCATTTTTATATATATAGCAGCTCATAACTGAAAACTGAATTTAGCTTAGTTAAAAAGGGCGGCCTTTCTGGTTCCACGACAGGCGCCATCACAATTCCGAAATTGGGTCGTGACATTAATCCAGTCATTAATACATATTAACTTGAATTTTTTTTTAAAAATCCATAAACTTAAAATTCTGGATCAGCCTCTGTTTGTCACTTGATTTAATATTCTTATAATAAATCCTTTCAGACAATATTGGACTCAAGTCTAGTATTTGTTCATATATTGCTCAACCTTACAGATACAATATTATACTGTGGCCTTACGTTTACAACAACTTATAAAATTTTAAATCGTGATCTTACATTTTCTCATAATTTTTTGAGATTTTTACCTAGTTATACTGTAATAGAAACCTATTTACCACTTTTATTTAGGTTTCTTATTAATTACTTTGTATATTTATATTTACAAGTTATATACATAACCTTAAACTTTAAAAAAGAAAAAAAATTAAGATCCCTTAATTTTAGCCCATTCCAAAAAATCGTCCCCTACATTTAAGATTATGTTTCTTTATTCTCTCTTTCTTAATAATCACCCAAAATCCATCCTTTATTTTTATCCTCCGCCCCCCTTCTCCAAATTTCCGATTCATTTCCTTTTCCAAACATTTTCAAACCCAATTTCTCTCTTTCTTAAATTTTACTAATCACCAAAATCTCTATTTCTTATTCATACACTGCAGATAAAATTCAGAATATTGCTCTAGAATCAAGTTGTGAGTAAGTTTTGAATCTTGTTTTCTTTCTTTCTAAAATCTTTATTGTATGTGACTTGTATATGATACATCAATACCCAAAATAATACTCGATACAATACTAATACAATTATAATACGATTATATTAGATTTTTAGTGTAGAGTTGTGATTGAAACTTGAAGAAGATGAAGATCATAATTGTATCACAATTTTCAGCAATGTATTGCGATTGTATTATAATTGTATATGTATCATAATTGTTGCAGGAATTGCATTACAAATATATGATAATTGTATATTCATTATGCATTATTACAAGCAGTTGTTACTTCATGGCGAATTATACAGTTTGTATCACAAATACATGATAATTCTATATTAATTTATTAGTATCGTATCAGGTAATATTTTGGATATTAATGTATCAGATACAAGTTAGATACAATTGTAAGACAAGTATGATATAATTATGTTTTAGGATTGATGTATCTGATACAATTCAAATACAATTATGATACAGTTATCATAGTTGTCAGCAATGGTGGAACGAGAGAAGATGAAGATTCTTGGTGTAGATTAATAGATTTTGATGTAAAAAATAAAGGAGAGAGAAGAGGAAAGAGAAAAAGGAAAGGATGTTATTGAATATTTTAATTGAAGGCATTAATCATGAAGTGTGAGCCTTTTAAAGAATGATGTATACAATTTGTAAGAAAAACCTAGATACTTATTAAAAATTATAAGTAAATAAGTTTCTAATATAGTATAATCAGGTAAAAATACTTTTTTTTAGTTTGATCGAAGGGATATATATGCATATGGAACATGTCAGCCGATTATCAAATAGGCCCTCAATTATTGGGGAAAGGCCCACCACTCACTACTCATAAACTTAACACGCATGCCTTAAACAAGCATTTAAGTTTGGGATTTTTTCCTTCCTATATCATATATGAAACCTTATTATCAAAAATGTGTATGGTTTGATATTTACCCGTCCTGTTAATAGTTATTCTACAAAAAATATACCATTCATTAAATACAGAATAATAGGAGTTGTTTCCTTCCTATTTAGGCGTGCTATAATTATGAAACTAAATATTCTAATTGATATTTTGAAACGGAAGTGTGCCCTCCTCCTCTTCTTCCGAACTCATTTTTTCTGCCTTTTCTTTTAACCATAGATTCGAATTGTGCTTATTATTCTTCTTCTTCACACATAACTACTCGAGTTGATCAGAAAATGATGGAAGCTAAATGAGGAGCAACCAACATGGGGGAGAGGATGACGGAATATAAAAACATGGGGTTAACACCTTTGTATTTGAATATTTGACTTCTATATCTTAAAAATCAATAAAGTTTAACATCTCAATTTCATTTGTATATTATATATACTTGTTACAATACAAGAATTTAGTTTAATAGAGAAAAAAAATAAACGACTATTAAAATATTTAAATTTTGATAGTTCAGTGAAATTTATCATTTTTTCTGCCTTTTCTTTTATCTAAAGATTCAAATTGTTCTTGTTGTTTTTCTTTTTCTTCACACATAACTATTTCAGCCATAGATTCAAACTCATTTTTTCAGGCATTTTTCTGTCATCCTCAAAAATCTATTTCTGCATTTTCAATGTACCCAGTTTGTAGATATTTTGTAGATAAATTGCAGATTATTTGTATTCTGATTGTAGATGCTATGTTTTCTGTTTTCACAAATCAAAAACGACTAAAATTTTCTACAAATCTTCTGCAAAAAATGCAATTATGTCGATAATTCCAATTATGCTACAATTGAATGGGATTTGGGATATTAAAATGTACCCAGTTTGTAGATATTTTGTAGATAAATTGTAGATATTTTGTATATAACTTATCTACAATTTATCTACAATTTTCACACATTATTTCTACCCAATTAAATACAACTACAAAAACATACAACTTAAAATACAAATTTTATACAATATGTCTTTTGTATATTTTGTACCTGATTTATACCTAGTAAAAATGAATTTCATACAACTACTTATATATTATACAACTTATCTACAACTTTCACACATTATTTCTATCAAGTTAAATATAACTACAATAACATACAAGTTAAATACAAATTTTATATAAAATTTATACAATATGTCTTTTGTATATTTTGTATCTGATTTATACATTATAAAAATAAATTTTATACAACTAATTATATATTACACAATTTATCTACAACTTATCTACAATTTTCTTATATTATTTCTATCATTTTACTACAATGTCGTAAATATAGTGCATATTTTCATCCATCATATATCTAATTTAGTTTGCAGGAGTAAATAAGTTTTGGTACAAAAAATTTGAATGGCAAAAGATTAATTGCAATGTTTATGTATGTACACGTTGTTAAAGAGATTCTGTTCAAGCTCTGTTCAGGTTGTTAAAGAGGTTCTATTACGTGTACGTACTTTAAGATTTAGTTTGTAACTAAATGTATATAGTTATAGGAAATAAGTTTCTGTTTTAATCAATTTAGTTAGTGTCCCTAATTTGGTTCACCAAGGAAAGTTGCATTGTATGTAACTGAGCAGGGAAAAGAAAAGAAAAATATACTTGAGACATAATATGATTTATTTCAATTTGACTAGTCCATCAAATTAAAGTATTTTTTTGCGAAAAAACCATATAATGTTCCTTTCCTCGAGGACATTTCAGATCTTGTGCATTATATAATAACATATGTACGTACCGAAATGAAGAGGGGAGAGAGGAATATATGGTAGAGTTAAATTATGAGACTAATTAATATACTATATAATATAGAATTGATAATTAAGTATACTAAATGTAATTATATCAAATCTTAAACATTGAGGATAATAAAATTTTTTATATGGCATAGGAATGTAAAAATTCCTTTAATTTTGGATAGGTTGTTAGCTTTGTGCATGTACGGTCTACCCCTTAGGTTTGGCCATTTCTAATTCAAGACATATATAAAATTATTATTTTCTTCCATGTACCGCTATTCAGAAAAAATGAAAATATATAAAATGCAATTGTCTAATCAATTAAAGAAAGAGGCGTATAAATGCTCCCCTATTCAATCTAATTTTTTTTCACTTTATCATAATAAATTATTTTCATTTGATCTAAATATTCGATACGAATAAGTTTTTACGTACCTCTAATTCAGGCTTAGAGTATCTTGCAATAACTTACCTCCAACTTATTTTACATAAATTTAAAATGGAAAGAAGAAAAGGGAAAAATCGTTTGCAATATAAGGATATTTCGTGCTCATGTTTGGACTCGTTTATTATTTATGGCTAATAGTCTGTTTGGCCAAGCTTTTCAAGAGGTTAAAAGTGTTTTTTTTTTCAGAAACACTTTTTTTCTTAACTTGAGGTATTTGGTCAAGCTTTTTGGGGTAAAAAAAGTATTTTCGGGAAGAAGCAGAAGCAGTTTATGAGAAATAGAAAAAAATAGCTTCTTCTCAAAAGCAGAAGCAGAAGCAGTTTTGGCTTTTTTTTTTACCAAGAACACTCTTAACAAAATATTGTATATACCAAAATAACCGTTAAATATAATACTTAAGATATTAATGTATAAATATTTCTTATTATTTTTAGGATAATTTTCTAATATATAGTGACTTTAGGGGTGAATGCTTTTATATTTGTTGAATGATTTTTAATATATTTAACTTATATTAAAAGAATTAAGTACTTTTAAATTTTATTTTCATATTTTACTTAAAAAAATGAAAAGATTTAATTATTGCATGTAATAACCAATTTTTGAGATTATTTATTTACTTATAATATTAACTATTAAGTAAATATATTTATGTCCTTATTCATAATTTGATACTTAAAATCACTTTCTGAAAAGCTTGGTCAAACACAAATTATTGCTCAAAAGTGATTTTCAGAGTAATTAGCAAAACACAAACTGTTTCTCTCCAAAAGTACTTTTTTCAAATATAATTTTAATAAAAATATTTTTCAAAATAACCTGATTTCTCCAACTTGGCCCTAGTATGCACGTCGAGTATAAATACAATATCATATGTTGAAAGGAGAAGTTTAGAGTACGTTTGATGTTTCTTTAATTAACAACCATCCAGATTCTATAATTGGCATATGATTGCTGTTTCATTCACCAATCTCTTTAAGTTGTTGCGCGTCAAAAATATTTTTTTTACCTAAAACAATTAAAATTCCATACATTAGCCAGCAACGATTATGTTTTTACAATCACTGCGTCTAATGTGTATTCATTACAAGTTTAATACGCTATGTTAGAATGGATTCGTGTCGGATCCTTAAAAAATGCATTGCTTTTAAAGGATCTGACACGTATTCAGCCACATTTTCGAAGAATTCGAGCAACATAGGTTATATCTAACTAACATGCACTTATAATGAAAACTATCATTGCTCTATTAGTGCATATAATTTTAAATATTGTTAAAAATATATAGCCTGACCTATTTTTAACAAATTTTATGAAGTTAATAACTTGCTAGTACACGAGATGAAAATTGATTAAGCTTTAATTTTGGACAACTCATGATATAGGAGACATTGAATGTAGACCAATAAAATTTCGTGTAAATAAACAACTTCATAAATGGGGCTGGGCACCCAAATACATACTTATGTCAAATGGCGACAACTCAATTTCTCACTCCAACAAACTTTTTTTTCAAATTGAAGAAAACGCGTTCTTGCCTTCTAATAACTAAAAAGGCAAATTAGGGCAACATGAGCCATGAAAAAATCAAAATTTTTGCATATCGACATTCATGATCCATGCGGTGTTACGTTACTATTTATTGAATTACTTAAAAATAGCCTTTGAAGCATAGTTTCTAGTTCATACTTGAAAAGAATTGAATGCGTGAATCTCTTAAACATTAATTTTGGTATATCTATAGACACACACGAGGATCCACGATATTTTAATTCTAAAAATAAAACTTCTTGTTTCTATCAAAAACTATATACATGAGGATCCATGATATTTCTTAGTCTTACTCTATCGAATGATAGGATTGGGCAATTTGAAAAAAAAAAAGTTTCCGGAGAAATCAGGAGAAGTTAACAATAATGATGTTTACCCTTAAAATCGGATAACAATTAAACATATAATGTGGTTTTAAGGATACGTGATTTCACCTAATACCAATTGATAAATATAAAGACTAGCAATAGAAATTAACAATAAGATAAAGCAAACCAGTGTTGAAACGTAATTAAGCCCTCGAGCTAGGGTGCCCTCGAACTGACTGATGCTAAAGTAATAAGGCAGAAAGTAAACTGATGAACACGAATGTATAAGCGAGAGAGAAAGTGTTATATTTCTTTGATATGTGTGAACAATGTGTGCTACAAATGATTAGAACTCCCCTCTAAATAGTAGAGGAATTCTACTATGGTATAACTCTAATTACAGAAGGAAAACACACAATTAGCTAATCAATCGTTCTTGATTTGATCCGCTCCGACATTTCTGCCATGATCTTCAACCAGTTACGGATATCTCGCATTTCTGTTATTATGCCATCTTTGATCTTGCTCGATGCATGTCTCATTCGGTCTCTATCTCGACAGGTACCCGAATCCCGAACTCGGTACCTGGTCCTCGTCCCTCAGTCTGATCTACCACGTGATCGATCTTCGATCCTTCATCCTGGTCTCGATTAATTAGTAAAATCGAGTGAGCCCAATTTTAACCGTATACAGATAGTCCCCTCATTTTTTGGAGTGTAATGACAAGAAACGAATTGAGCCTTCGATCCTCGTCCTGTCATGACGTCATCTCTGTGACGTAAGCGATAGAAGTGACCGAAACGTTTTGTCGGTGCAATTTTCCAGGTATTTAATTCGTGTCAGTTGGTGGTCGGCCACTAGTGGTTTCGAACCGTCACTGTGAAACCATAAATAGGCCCTTTTTCCCTTGATTCAAACTTTACTTTTCATCTGTCACGACCCAATTTACCCATTCGAAAGGTGTCGTGATGGCACCTAGTCTCTACGACTAGGTAAGCCTATTATTGCGAAAAAATTTAAACAAAAACATAACGATAAAAGCTAAATAATATAATTTACCTAACAAGGATAGAGCCACTCGGCTCATGTACAATAACATCACTCCCAAAATTCAGAATGTCGCTAATCACAAGCTTCTACAAGTCTATATAGCTCTATACAAAATGTCTGAAGAAAAAAAAAGAAAAATCTGTACGAGGGGGAATATAAAGGGACTCCGAGGTCTGCGGACGCGAGCAGAAGTACCTTGAAGTCTCCTAAGTCAGCAAGCGCGCACTAAATCCGAGGCTGATAGCTCGTACCTGGATCTGCACACGAAAAACATGTGTAGGAAAGGGCATGAGTACACCACAATGGTACCCAGTAAGTGCCAAGCCTAACCTCGGTCGAGTAGTGACGAGGTCAGGTCAGGGCCCTACCAGTGTAAATATAATGAAGTAAGCAATAAGAGATATAAATATATTCTATAGTAAAAACTACAGTAGCAAAAGTCAATAAGCCTTCGGCTCAGAGTAAAGGAAGTACAACAGGGAATCTCCCGGGATACCGTCCCGTAGTCCTGAAATAATTATGCAGTACATGGGGATCTCCCAGAATACGTCCGTAGTTCCAAAATAAATATTATTGGCCCAATAAATTGAATGGTTTTGAAGATTGACAAAGGAACTCAAAGATGAACCAGGTCTATCACTGGAGACATAAACACATACAGAGTTAAGGCATGTGAGGATCACATGCAGGAGATAAATGAAATCTGGGAAATAAAGGGATATCTCCTGATCGAAAAGATTGCAAAATGATAAGGAGAAGGACTCCTTATTCAGTAAGAACATAATCAAAGATAAGGAATGATTCGAGGAGTTGAGATTAACTAGAACTCTTCCACCAAGGAAGAGTAGAATTAGAACTCTAACAAATCTCTCATCTACTAATCATATATATTGCAGATTGTTCTTATTGTACATGTACGCACAAAAGCAGAAGTTAAGCATGAATTGAGAGAAAAATTAGCAAGGTAAATTTCGCAAGCAGTTCGTGTGAGATTTAAGTGTGCGACTCTGAAGCTACTTGGACCAGCTAGAAGAACCAATTCCAACTGTTGTCTTTTAGTCTAGTGTATTTAAGAAAGTGGGAGAAAAATGCTAAGGCCAAGAAGTGGCTTGTGTGTGGACTTGGTCCAGATGAGTACCGCAGAATTCAAAGTTGTACTACTGCCAAGGAAATTTGGGAAACTTTTCAAGTGGCTCATGAAGGAACTGCTCAAGCGAAGAGATCCAGAGGTACTCTACTATATTCTTAATATGAGAATATCTCTATGAAGTAAGGAGAGACCATTCAAGAGATGTACACTAGGTTCACTACACTGACTAATGAACTGAAATCTCTTGGAAGGACTCTTCTTGAGGATGACAAGGTTGAGAAGATTTTGACAAGGGTTCTTCCAATCTCTTGGGAGAGCAAGATCACTGCAATTCAAGAATCCAAGAACATTGCAACTCTCAAACTGGATGAGCTAATTGGAAATCTTACTGCCTATGAACTTAGAAGGCAGACAATGAAGATGGATGCTCCCAAGAAGGAAAAGATTCTGGAACTGAGAATCATTGAAGGAGTAGATCTGGAAGAAGACGAAATGGCTATGATCACCAAGGATTTCAAGAAATATCTTATGAGAGGAAAGGGCTCCTCAAGAGGTGGAAACTACAACAAGGCAAGGGTACTATAAAAAACAACTAATGAGGGCTGCTACAAATGTGGGAAGATTGATCATCACATCAAGAACTGCCCTCTATGGGAAGTTGAATGGAAAAAGGAAAGGACTGAATGAAGGAATCAGAAGAAGGAACATGTTCATCCCAAGAAGAACAAAGTATCAACAAAGGCTATGGTCGCTTCTTGGGGAGAAAGTTCATATCAGGACTCAGATGATGAAGATGGAGATAAACAAGCACTTATGGAAGTTGGTGATTCAGATGAGGAATCTCATGAGGAATCTGAGGTAATTATATTTCATCTCAAAGACAAGATTAAGTTCTTGTCCAAAGAAAAACTCTCTGAACTACTGCTAGACTTTATTGATGAATTTGAGGTAATTAATAAGGAAATGGAACAGTTGTCTAAGGAGTGTGTAATATTAAAAGCAAAGTGCAAAAACCTGGAACTCAGAGTAAGTGAGACTGTGAGTGAAAACACTGCTCTGAAGAACCAGGTTCACCCACTTGAGTCAAATATCCTAGAGTTAAAATATAAAAATCCAAAACTGAAACTAGGAACCAATAAAAAGATAGCTAACAAGTCTCAACTCACCTTAGAAGCAAATATAGGAAAACTAAAAGATGAGTTGTATATGAAGGATGAACAGATAAGAGTAATGAAGGAGTAACTTGGTAAGGTCAAGCATGAACTAAGCAGAACCTGTAAATGGAATAGATCCTCTAATGCTTTGACATGGTTACATGAACATCATAGTAGCAATAGGAGAGGACTTGGCTTTGGGAGTCAGCTGCCTAAATGGGATCCTAAAATAGAGTACCTCACTCTTCCTGAGAACAAAATCTATACCAACTGTGGTAAGACTGGTTACTACAAAAGTAAATGCAATGCAAAAGAGCAGGCCAGTCAAAAGAATAAAAGTTTTGTTCGAAAGGAGAATTGGTTACCAAATTGGGCTAAAAAGAATTTAATTCATCCTTTTGCTTATAGAAAGGGACCCAAACTAGTTTGGGTTCCTAAGACTAACCCCTGATTTTCTTTTGTAGGTTCAAGTGAAAGGAAGTAGTCAAATATGGTACATGGATAGTGGCTGCTCAAAACACATGACTGGTAACAAGGACCAGTTCCTTTCACTTGAGGACCTCAAAGGAGAAAATGTCTCCTTTGGAAATGGAAAGAAAGGTGAAATCATTGGGGTTGGTAAGGTAGGTAAGGATGACACGCGTTCCATTGAGAATGTCTACCTGATAGATGGCTTGAATTATAGCCTAATTAGTGTGTCACAACTTTTTGACAGCGGTAACTTGGTAGCATTCACCTCTCCAAAATAGTTTGTGATAAATCTTATCACTGACAAGATTGTTTTGCAGGGAAAAAGAGTGAACAATATATACATCATAGATCTATCCACACTTTCAGAAAATGAATTAACATGCTTAAGTGTGTTGGACAATGATCCCTTTCTTTGGCATAAGAGACTTGGACATGCAAGTCTGAGTCAACTCAACAAACTAGTCTCCAAGGACTTAGTGATAGGTCTGCCTAACATTAAGTTCAAGGAAGACAAAGTTTGTGATGCTTGTGCAAGGGGGAAGCAGGTAAGATCCTCTTTTAAAAGCAAGAAAGTAGTAAGTACCACCAGAACGATGGAACTGGTCCATATGGATCTTTGCGGTCCTCTGAGAACCTTAAGCAGAGGTGGTAAGAGATATGTGATGGTGCTTGTTGATGACTATTCTAGATTTACTTGGACATTGTTTCTAACATCTAAAGATGAGGCATTTGACATGTTTACTTCTTTTGTTAGAAAAATTCAAAAATAATTAGGAAATCAACTTACATCAATTAGGTCTGATCATGGCATTGAATTAGAAAATGCTAAATTTGCTGATTTTTGTGATGAACATGGCATAGATCACAACTTTTCTGCCCCTAGAACTCCACAACAAAATGGAGTGGTTGAACAAAAGAATAGGACACTTGAAGAAATGTCTAGAAGCATGCTTCTTTCTAGCAAACTACCCCATAGTTTCTGGGCAGAAGCCATTAATACTGCATGCTATATTATAAATAGGTGTATGACCAGACCTCTTGTAAAGAAGACTCCCTATGAGTTACTTAAAGCGAGAAAGCCAAATATATCCCAGCTTAGGGCTTTTGGTTGTAAGTTCTTTGTGCACAATAATGGTAAAGACTCCCTAGGTAAGTTTGATCCCAGAAGTGATGAGGGAGTATTCTTGGGATATTCCTCACATAGTAAGGCCTATAAAGTTTATAACAAAAGAACTATGTGTGTTGAAGAAAGTGTGCATGTAGTTTTTGATGAAACTAACATTCTGAGAGACACGAACAAGAGGATGAAGAAATTGGGCTGGTCAGAAACTCAGTTCAAATTGGAGAAACACTGGAGGAAGGAATAGGTGATGGAACAGGTTCAACCATCACAGGCAACATGACATGGAGAATAGAACAAAATAATTCCCAAATTTATTGGAACCTGTGCCTGAGCCTGGTCCGTAACAACAAGGAACTGAAGGAACTTCAAGGAGTAACCAGTTGGTTGTGAAACCTTATAGATATCAAAGTTCTCACCCTATTGAGAACATTATCACTGATCCAACCTCTGGAATCAAAACCAGATCTTCTTTGAAAATCTTTGTGCTTTTGATGCCTTTCTATCTCTTATTGAACCTAAAAATGTTGCTGAGGCTTTGCAGGATGCAGACTCGGTAAATGCAATGAAAGGAACTCAACCAATTTGAAAGAAGTCAAGTCTGGCATATAGTGCCAAGACCCTTGGATAGATCAATAATTGGCACAGAATGGGTCTTACAAACAAACTTGATGAAGATGGAACAGTTACAAGAAATAAGGCAAGATTGGTGGTTCAAGGATATAGTTAGGAGGAAGGCATAGACTATGATGAAACCTTTGCTCCAGTGGCAAGGCTGGAAGCAATAAGACTCCTCATAGCCTTCGCTGCTCACATAGAATTTACCATTCACCAGATGGATGTCAAGAGTACCTTCCTAAACGGCAATCTAAAAGAAGAAGTATTTGTCAAGCAACCTCCAGGGTTTGAGAACAAGGAGAATCCAGATCATGTGTACAAACTTGACCAAGCACTGTATGGACTCTAGCAAGCTCCCAGAGCATGGTATGAAAGATTATCAAAATTCCTTCTTGAGCATGAATACAAGAGAGATAAAATATATAGTACCCTATTCTTAAAGTAAAAAAGGTAAAGATATCTTGGTAGTTCAGACATACGTAGATGATATAATCTTTGGAGCAACTACTGAAAAGCTAAGTAAAGAATTTGCTAAACTAATGGGGAGTGAATTTGAAATGAGCATGATGGGTGAGCTTAATTTCTTTTTATGCTTACAAATTAAAGAAAATTAAAATGGAACTATGATCCATCAACAAAAGTATGTGAAAGAGTTTCTTAAAAGGTTTAAAATGGAAGATTCCAAAGAAATTAACACTCCTATTGCAACAGCCACAAAACTAGATGTAAATGAACCTGGTTCATCTGTTGATCAAAAGTTCTATAGGGGAATGATTGGTTAATTGTTGTATCTTACTGCTAGTAGACCTGACATTGTTTTCATCGTAAGACTTTGTGCAAGATTTTAGGCTAATCCAAAGGAATCCCACTTAACTGTTGTGAAGAGAATCTTGAGATACCTAAAAGGAACCACTGCTCTCTGTCTTTGGTATCCTAAAGGTAGTAAATTCAATCTTCTGGGATATGCTGATGCTAACTATGCAGGTTTTCTAGTGGATAGGAAGAGCACCTCAGGTATGGCACATTTTCTTGGCTCATGTCTCGTGTCTTGCGCCATTAAAAATCAAAATTTGGCTCTATCTACTGCTGAGGCTGAGTATGTGGCTGCAACCTCATGTTGTGCTCAACTACTGTGGATTAAATAACAATTGAATGATTTTCGAATCGATGTTGGATGCATCCCTATCTTTTGTGATAACACCAGTGCTATAAGTATGACAAAGAACCCCGTTCATCATAAAAGGACAAAGCACATAGATGTTAGACATCATTTTTAAGGGATAATTATAAGAATGGATTGATTTCTATTGAATTATGTGCTACTGATAGACAGATTGCTGACATCTTTACAAAATAACTAAGTAGAGAGCATTTTGAAAGGAACATGTTAGAATTAGGGATGATTAAGATCACCTAATTGAACCAGTTCAGAATGTACATGAAAAAAAAAATTGGCTAGAAATTCTGAAATTTGTGTAAATAATCAGATTAATTGTTACTCAGTCTCATACTGTAAATAGCATACTCTTTTGCCATGTTTTGAGATTATTCACTGGTTACTAATGTTGTTTTCTTTATTGTTGAAAATTGAGGCTTGATCAAGAGGATTCTGACATGATGAACCTAGTTCATCAGTGCTGGTTCATCTAAAAAGCGAGGTACGTGTTCTCTACTATACACACCTTAAAATATTAATAGTTAATCATGAGAAGAACTCTACCTAATCAAAATCTTTTCCCAATCTATCCTTATCCCATTTTGAACCAGTTCCATCTACCCTAAGACTCCAATTAAAACTAAACCGCCTAGAACCTAGGGAAACAGTAACCATCACCTCTAACTGATTAGTTGCAGAGGTGATAAGACCTCTATTTGACCCAAAAAGGCTGCCGTTATAGATTAATTACTTCCCTCTTTTAAAAACCCCCATCATCACCTCTAAAACCACTCACCAACCCTACAACCGTCGAAACCCTTTCATCTCCCTTACCCTCATTCTCAATCAAAATCTTCTTCTTCCATCTTCAATAAAAAATGACTAACCTTTCGGACAACCCTGGTACTCCACCACCTATTACTCCATCTTTGACTTCTTCAACATCACCACCATCAAGTCCTACTCCGTCTCAAACCAGTCCCACTATTCCTCAACCTAGCCCTAGTTAAGAACCCAGAAAAACAAGGGTTAAAATGCTTGCTAGAAAAACAGTGGCTACAGGTTCTCTCGCCAGAAAATTGAATGCCAAACTACAAGCTAGTCAGGCTCCAGAATCAGACAATTCAAGTGATTCATTTAAATCAGCTAATGAGGAAGCAACAAGATCATCTGATTCTTAACAGGTATCATCTGTACCTAATATCACTTCCGAGAATGTGGAAATAGCGGAGAACTTACAAAACAGGTTTATTTTGGTTGGGTATGTGATAGATGTGGATTTGCCAGAAGTAAGACAAAGAGGTGGTAAAAATAAATTTGAGAAAGAAATAGAGAGAGAGAGAGGTCGGAGTGAAGCCAGGGGAACAAGGGAAGAAACTACTAGATTGTCTATCTGTGGTACTGAAACAGTAGTATTAGAAGAGGGAGCCAAGAAGTCAGGGGGAAGTGAATCATGAGAAGCGAATGAGGCATTGGTAAATCTAGGCAAGGAGAAAGTTGTTGAGCCTGCAGACGCTGATGATATTGATGAGATGGACCTGGTCCATCAAGATGAACAAATGGCAGGGGTTGCGATTCAGACTCCAAAACCAAATAAAGCCAAGACTTCCTCCAAGAAGTCTACACTTGTGTCTGTTGAACACTCAATTGTAGCCAAGAGAACCAGGTCTACAGTAAAACCTAAGAAAGTACAAACTGTTGAAGATGATGTTTGGAATGATGAGGATGAAACTGATTCGGATGGAGAGAAGGATAACTTTACAAAATTTGGGAAGCACACCATTCTGAAGGGGAGGTTATTGAAAGATTTTGAAGAAGAAGGCATGGTCTTGTTGTTGGATAAGCTGGAGGTGCAGGGCCGGAAGGACATGGTCCTTCAGTTAGATGGACGTTTGGCCAGAAATCAGATAGTTGAATTCATGGCAAATGCTACTTTCAAGGATGGGAGAGTCACTAGCCAAGTGAAGAGGATAGAAATTTCTTTTGATGTCAAAGAATTAGGAGATATCCTTGGCATCTCATTCGACGGCTATGATGACTACACTAGGCAAAAATGGCCAAGCTTAGATGATCTTCCAACTGCTCTACAAATCACAAGAAAATTCAGTGATAATGAAGAGGAGGTTGAGCTTAAGGCAGTTTACAAAAGCGAGATGAAGCCCCCACACAAAGTGGTATTTGAGTTTATCAACAAGTTTGTACTGTCAAGACAAGAGAGGAGGCACATCGCAAACTACATGGATTTAGTCTTGATGGAGTGCCTGGACAGTGGGAGGCAGATAAATTGGCCCTACTTCATCATTCAGTTGCTGGACAGGGTGATCAATGGATCCAAAGCCCATGCCATTTCATATGGCTTCATTCTTACCTCTGTCCTTGCCCACTACAAGGTGTCGTTGAAGAAAGCCGAGATGGCTTCAACCAAGGATCAATTTGGCATTAATACTCTTCTGGCTTATGACTATGTTGTCAATATCACTGCAAATGAACTTGGTTCATCCAGGAAGACACCTGTGAACAGCAAAGTCAAGGCACTTCTGAGTGAAAGTTTGATGAATGATGAAGAAATACTTCGGCTGAATAACCGTCTAGCAGAGGTTGAATCTAAGAGGGATGCTCTCAGAACTGAGCTTGCTAAAGAGAAGGAGAAGAATGAGGGAATCCTTAGGGATATGCTATCTCTTCTCCAAGCCAAAAACCCAGCCTCCAGCCCTTCTCTGCCTTAGTAGTCAAGCTTGTCTTAGTACTTCAGTGATCCAGATTCAGAATTTTTTTGTTTTTGTTGCTCATGGTTTTAACCGTGTCTATTTCTGTCTGTGGATTTTGGATGAACAATTCCTTTTATCAATGAATTCTGCTGTTTTTTGCTCTTAATCTTGTTTCTTTCTCTTTGATAGATTAAATTATTTGTTCATTATTGATGATTAATCCATGATTGCACTTGCAGTTTCCTTAGTGGCCATGAGTAATTCTTAAATATCTGGGACTTTTCAAAATTTGCAACTTTTCCATGATGCCAAAAGGGGGAAAATGGTTATATGCTAATCTAAACATGTGATATTTATAACCTAATGAACCTGATTCTTTTATGATGAATTCTTAATACTCTAAAATGTGTCAATGTTGGATTAAGTTGGTTACAGGCCTAAGAACAGAGTTTGTCATCATCAAAAAGGGGGAATTATGCAGTACATGGGGATCTCCCGGAATACGTTCATAGTCCCAAAATAAATATGCAGTGCTGGGAGATCTCCCGGAATAAGTCCGTAGTCCCAAAGTAAATATGCAAGACAGAGGGATCTCCCGGAATACGTCTCTAGTACCAAAGTGAATATGCAACTCAACAATGACATGACAGTTACAACATTGAAATGTACAGTTTAGACTATATTCAACCAAGGAAAAGTAGGAATCTACCTAATCATGATGCACAAAATTTCAAGTAGACAGTCAAAACACGTAGTCATGCTTTCCTAATCTAAACAGGGTAATTACACATAATAGTGTTGGTCCCAAATGCACACGCAAGTATACGTGGTCGACAAGTAATATAATGATCAGTTGAGTGTCGAACCCATAGAGACTTGTATTAAACTACTCACCAAATCACTAAAATTGTTATTCAATCCGGTAAAAATCAAAGTCCAAGAGTATGATTATATTAAACTAAAATTGTAAGCAATAACTAAATTATCAAGTAACGAGTTGATTGTTGTGTATTCAATAAAGACAAATATTCCAGGGTTGTGATCGCTTCACCATTCATATTTTGTTCTAATTAACTATCTCTTTCATATAATTCACTCATGGTTTCTAATTAATTGATAATTGCTCTCATAGCCTTCTCCCGAAGTACTACTCGCCTATTCTCCACAGATTAATGCCTATATTCCTATGAAATTAATCTATTAGAACACATTAAGATTACGATATTTAATTAAGCACGGTGACTAGATATATTCTTATCCTAACCACAAATTCGCTCCCCTGAAGGTTAAGATCGCACTCTCTTCAATTCTTCTCTAATCTATACACAGCTTTCACAAGCATAGCATAGATAGTAAATAGAACCTAACTGCTAGCCAGAAAATTAAGCAATTAAACACATAATTGAAGAAACAACCATATATTGGTGAATTATAATCAAGGTCAAGCTAATGTCAAACAAAAATATTCATGGCTAAATCACAACCCCAGAACAATGGGTGTTTAGCCACTCATGATGTAATCAAACAATTGCATAAGTGTTGAATAAATTGAGAATACTAGAATAAGATGAAGAAAACTGAGAATTCTCCGCTTCCTAACGATCCCGTGTGTGTTTTTCCTCCAAAGTGGCGTCCCATCCCCCAAAAATATGTTAAGTCTTACTTTTATACGTGTTGGGTAGGTCTAGGGCCGAATAAACAATGTCCCGGGCTAAATAGGAAAAGTTCCCACCACCGGCGCCCTGGACAGCGCCAAGCTCCTACCAGGGCGCTGCCTCAAAATTCCCTACTACCTCTAGCGCCACAGGTGGCTCAGGCGCGGCCTGTGGCGCCCAAATTCTCAACTTGCCCGGTTTCGTTCATTTTGGCTCTCATTTTGCACGTTTCGCCCCCAATTGCTCCCGGATCATTCCTAAATATAAAAACACTTCAAATTAGTATAAATCATCACATTTAACATCTAAAATTCACGAAATAAAAGTAAAATATGGGGCGATATACATAAAAATATATATACTTTAGGCTACACATCAACACCCCACACTTAGACTCTTGCTCGTCCTCGAGCAATGGGAGAAACTACTACCCTTCAACACGTACAAAGTTCATTATCAAGGAGCATTTTACTTTTAAGTCACACACTTTACCCCTTTGACTATGATCGATACCGGCAATCAAGTATGAACATACAAAAAATCACATTCTTCCCCTTTTAAACATTCCCAAGTATAACAATTCAATTCAATCAATCCAATAACCTATTTGCAACCACCCGACCTCAAGAGTCAACTTGTAATCATTAAGCCCTCTCAATTCACGCACTTACCTAACAAGAAATTTTACAACATTACCAATCGTTCATGAGATCATGTGCCCTCGCCAACAATCAAAAGAGTGAATATAGACTAGTCCACACATTCAAATATGCTTTTGAACATAATTTAAGGAAATCACACAATTGAACCAAATTCACTCACTCTCACAAAGAATTCATATGCATCCCGTGATCGTACCATAAGCTTGCCCGTAGTGTAGATCTTTACTAATTTAAGCTATCCAAATCTAGGATCAATTAGGACTTTTAAGGTTGTAATGTAGGCTAAGGGACGGGTCGGATATATTTAGGAATAGTGACTAACCCTCCTAAGCACTTTAATACACTACATTCACAATTCAAACCCATATTCTTCTCAACCAATTCACTTGCCACAACCCATATACAACATAGCCCTTTTTCAATTAAGAACTTATATACTTCCACTAGCACAAAATAATAAGAAGTGGAGGTGTGTATCTTTTTCTGCATACTTTCACTATAATTTTTTCTTCTTTCTTTTACAACAATTTTTTTTTCTACACACACTCCATACATGAACGTTCATTGGCTAGTGGATTTTGATTTCAATTTTAGTGCACCAACGGGCCTTTCCATGGTTCCACTCAAAAACTATTCCCAAATATCTCACCTTACTTCTTTTGGCGACCAAGTGCCTTAGGAGGTAAAGGTGCAAAAAATCTCAAATTAAGAACAAAATAGGGGTACGTCTTGTAATGTGGGTGCCAAGGAAAAGGTCTATAGGCTCAAAGGGTCTAGCGAGGGAAAATTTTATTTTTATGCGACAAGCACATCCATGATCAAGCAAGAAAATGCCTACATCATCTCCTACACTAGCATAGCCTACAATTTCACTTCAATTAACACACAGGGAAAGTTCTAGACTACACAGAATCTCACTAAGCCTTACACACACATTTCACATGACTCAATCACGACGGTTTTGTTCAACTCTCAAGTCAAGCACCCACACATAATTTAGAAAATTAAGCAATAATACACTATGTGGCATACAAGTCAAACAACTGAGCTAAGGTGTCACAAAATAGGCTATTTCTCTTTTACTTAGGCTTCACACTTCAAACCAATTACAAGGGAGAGCAGAATGTATGTCATAACCTAATATGCCAACACCAACCATGTCAATGGGTATCTCAAATTAACCCAGTTTCTTCCTAACGACTCCAAAAAAAATAAAAATTAAAGTACCCGAATCGAGCTACACCCTTGGAAAAGAACCGGTGCCTAAAGAAAAATCAAGGGATACTACCTAACTATCCTAAAAATAAAAAAATCTTTTTAGAATTTTTAAATCGGACTTTATCCCTCAAGAAAATTGTCAGATCCATCGTCGGGAAAAGTCAGAGATTTTTCTATTTTTTTTTTTTTTAACAAACTAACTAAAACTAACAAAACTAATACCCAATAAAATAAACAAAACTACATAAACAAAACTAATTAACACCAAATATATATATATAACACATTTATACAAATTATACAACAATCCCACAAGCAGTATTCTTTCCACCCCACACTTAAGTCATGCATAGTCCTCGATGCATATACATTTGAAAGAGCAATGTAGGGAGAAAAGAAATACTCCCTGTCACTCGGAGTCCTCCACATCAGCTGCTTCCGGCTCATCATCATCGGGGCCTAGAGGCACCAAGGCTAGGGGCCCTGTGACCTCGTCACCCCCATCATCCTCTGTGTTTGAGCCACAGATTGTGTTGGCATCCTCTGAAGAATGAATGGGGCTGCCAGGTGCAATCCCTAGCATCTCCTTGGACGAACTAGAAAACTCATTGCGTAATTACATACACTCCTCATCCTAACGCCATCCCTGCACATTAAAAAGTTTAAAGAATTATAAATATACCTATTGAAATTCTCATCCCTCTCATATCTTGCCGCCATTGTCAGCCTGGATGATGTCTCCAGCAGTTGTGTGATATCCAGTAGCCCTGGTGGAGCCTCCACCACCTCATCATAACCTGTGTACTATAGCGCCCCTCGGTCCATTAGATAATAAGTGAGTACATTCCCAAAGAAGAACCGTTTAATCTGCTGCCCAAACCTCGTACGGGCCATCTCCCCAAGGATTAATTCACCAACATTGATAGGTCTACCTGTCATCAGAAAATAAATGACACACACTCGAGCTCGAGTGTAGTCGCTGCTATGCTCGACAGACATGAGTCTGGCCTGTACCAAATTCTGCCACGCCTTGGCAGTCTTGTTGAAATCTGATCAGGCGATGTGAAGATGAATGTTGACTTGTTTCCTGGTCCATTTTGCATTTGAATCCACGCCACATAGAGTGTGACGTATCAAGGTTTACTTTGGGCTACAGACAAATTTTTGAAGTCTTTTTGGATCAACATTTTCAACACCCAAATATCTACATAAGGCCTCCCTATTCATTGGTATATCAACACCCCGTACACGCGAGGTGCCATGCCCTTAGTGCCAATTTGCATAGAGTTCCTGGACCATGCTCAAATTTGTAGGTCCGAGGCATTTCAAGAACTTTTCCATGCGCCTTGCACGGAGTTGGCCAATCACCTCTAGAAAATTCCTATCCAAAGCCTTGGTGTTTATCCCCATGTCGGAGATGTAGCGACCATATGGCATAATATCCCTGTGCCAAGTAATTGCCGAATCATTAATTAAGTCCAACCGGGACTTAGGTCTCTGCGGTGCAAGTTGGGATCCCTCGGCCGGTTTCTTTCCCTTAGCTTGTCGTGAAGGGCCTTCTCCTTGTTTTGTCTTTTTGGGTGCAGGAAAGGTGGAGGATGACTTGCCAATGCCCTCACTCTTATTAGCACCATCACGAGCCATTTTTATCCTGCCACACAACGAAAAGATGAACATGATAACTCTCCAAGTATTACAACTAAGGTTTTCGTGCAAGTCAAACAATGATCCCACACCTAAAATCAAAGGTAAAATATACAATATTTCATGATTTTTTTTTTGAAAGTGCAAGTGTTGCATTCCAAGATTATGGGTACTCAAGACATAATGGCTATGATTTTAATTAGTATCATGCATCTGATTTTTATCATGGCTAAGTGAATTCATTTCAATGTGAGTAAGAGGCATGTGTGACTCCACTTTCTACAACTACTCAACTATACTACATTAACTAATTTCTACAACAAGTCTATACATACAATACATGAGATACACGGTGTAAAGACATGAATTTTTTTTATCAAAACAAAATCCCCTAGCATTTCAAAGCATCCCTATACATCCCACACTTATCCCAAATTTAACCACAAAGACACTAGCTTACTTAGACTTCACCGGTGTACCCAAAATCATCATTCAAACATTTTTACAAACACCTTGTGGGAATAAAGTGTGAGCTTTAGAATTCAACAATGGTGGAAGATGGTGGCCCTCCTAATTTTAAACGGGGTAGAGGGACTTCTAGTTTACTACTCCGTATACACAATAAACACATAATTTTCAACAATTTCAAGCCACCCACCATAAAATTTGCTTAACAACTACATAATGGAAACAATTGGAGATTAGAGCTCCTGGGGGATGGGGTATACTTTGTTATCTACAAATTAAAAACAAAAGAAGAAGAAGAAGAAGAAGAAGAAGAAGAAGAAGAAGAAGAAGAAGAAAAAACAAGAACAAGAACACATACCTGTGGATTGGAGAAGGAAAACAAGAGAAAACTTGAGAGAAGAAAAAACAAATTTTAGAGAAGGGAAGAGGGGGGAAGGTCGCAGGTAGAGATAGAGAGAGGAGGGGAGTGTTTTTTTCTTCTTTTGTGGGTATTTGGGTAGGAGGTGGGTTATAATATTAGTATAGGTGGGTACTTGGGCTCGTTTAAATGGGTCAAGGTTTTAGAATATAAATAGAAAACAAAAATAAAAATAAAATAAAATTACTTACCCGACCACCAGCCCGGCGCCTAGCGCTGTGTATAGCACTGGGGTTTTTTTCTACTGGTTGCAGCGCCCCAGGCAGCGCTGGGCGCTGGCCTGGGCACTGTTCACGAGAAATTTTTTTATTTTATTATTAATTTTTTTGAAATAATATCTCGATCCCCCAAACTTTTTAAATATTCAAGTACATGTCCTACACCATTATATCTATAATTTATATTCATATAAAGAAAAATGTATATCTATCTACTCTAAAAAAATCAAGAAGTTTAACTACACAATAAAAATTGGGTTGCCTCCCAACAAGCGCCTGATTTAACGTCGCGGCACGACACATAGTCTCGCTTTACTCGTCAGCTAGTACGACTTTGGTTTTCTCACGATTCATGGCTCTTCCCCAGTAGTGCTTGACTCTATGTCCATTCACCAAAAAATTTCTTTCACCATGTGTAGCTCGCAACTCAAGTGCACCATAAGGAGTGACTCTCACCACTTCAACGGGCCTGACCATCTCAATTTTAGCTTCCCGGGAAACAACCTCAGTCTAAAATTGAACAATAACACCTGTTGGCCTGGCTCGAATTGAAGTGGCTTAATATGTTTGTCATACCATCTTTTAGTCTTTTCTTTGTACAATTTAGAATTTTCGTACAAGTGTAGCCTGAATTCATCTAATTCATTCAACTGCAACAGTCTTTTCTCACCCACAACTTCAAGGTCCATGTTCAGCTACTTGATGGCCCAATATGCTTTATGTTCGAGTTCAACAGGCAAGTGACATGCCTTCCCATAGACTAACTTATACGGTGACGCCCCTATTGGCGTTTTGTAGGCTGTTCTATATGCCTATAAGGCATTATCTAATTTTGCAGTCCAATCCTTCCTGTTCACACTCACCGTCTTCTCTAATACTTGATTTATCTCTCAGTTCGATACCTTAACTTGTCCACTTGTTTGAGGGTGATATGCTGTCGCAACTCTATGACGGACTCCATATTTAGTTAGAAGGTTATTCAATAATCGATTGTAAAAATGGGTCCCTTCATCACTAATCAAGGCACGTGAGTCCCACACCTCAAAAATATATTCTTTTTCACAAACGCAGCTACAACCATGGCATCATTTGTCGGCAATGCAATCGCCTCTACCCATTTTGACACATAGTCAACTACCAGAAAAATGTACTTATTTCCTCTGGATGATGGGATTGGTCCCATAAAATCTATCCCCCACATGTCAAAAATCTCCACCTCCAGGATATTATTCAAAGGCATCTCGTGTCTCCTCGTGATCGTTCCTGTCCTCTGACACTGGTCATATTTTTTTACAAATGCATGGACGTCTTTGAATAGAGTTGGCCAGAAGAACCCGGATTGTAGTAATTTCGCCGTTGTTCTCTCTCCACCATGATGGCCCCCATAAGACTATGCATGACAATCATACAACCCTAATTCTACCTCCTTGTCTGGAATGCATCTTCTCATCAACTGACCGACACATTGTTTTACAAGTATGGTTCATCCCAGTAGTAGAACCCCACATCATGTAAGAACCTCTTTCTTGCCTCAGATTCAATTTCTGGTGAAAGTACCCCACTCACAAGATAATTCACATAATCAGCATACCATGGAGGAGGGTCTTGGGTTACAAAAAAAAGTTGCTCATCAGGAAATACTTCTTTGATTTGTCCACCATCCTCCACATGGTCATGATTTTCCAGCCTTGATAGATGGTCAACTACCTGGTTCTCAGTGCCCTTTCGGTCTCTTATCTCCAAATCAAATTCCTGCAACAACAAAACCCAGCGCATCAATCTAGCTTTAGACTTTTTCTTCGTAAATAAATACCTGATTGCTGCATGATCGATGTGGACTATGACTTTTGTTCCCACCAAGTATGCCCCAAATTTCTCAAAGGCCCACACAACAGCTAACAGTTCCTTCTAAGTGGTGGTGTAATTCAGTTGTGCATCATCAAGAGTCTTACTCGCATAGTAAATGGAATAAAATACTTTATCTTTCCATTGGCCTATCACTGCCCCAATAGCATGGTCACTGGCATCACACATAAGTTCAAATGGGAGAGACCAATCTGGTGCAACAATTATGGGGCAGCTACCAATTTCTTTTTGAGTTCTTCAAATGCCTTCATGTAGGCTTCATCAAAATTGAACTTGACATTTTTTTCGAGCAACCTGCACAAAGGAGTGGCAATTTTTGAAAAATATTTGATAAAGCGTCTATAGAATCCTTCATGTCCCAAGAAACTCCGGACACCCTTCACCAAAATTGGTGGAGGTAATTTTTCAACCGCCTCCACTTTAGCCTTATCAACATCAATGCCACTCTTAGACAATCTGTGACCCAAAATGATGCCTTCCTGAACTATAAAGTGACACTTCTCCAAATTTAAGACCAGATTCGTTTCTTCACAAAAGGCTAATACCATACTCAGATTTTTCAAAAAATCATCATAAGATGACCGGAAGACTGAGAAGTCATCCATAAAAATCATCATAAGATGATCAGTGAAAATAGCCATCATGCATCTCTGGAAGGTGGCTGGTGCGTTACAAAGACCAAACGGCATCCGCTTGAAGGCGAAAGTGCCATAAGGACAAGTAAACGTGGTTTTCTCCTGATCCTCGGGGCATATGACAATCTGATTGTATCTCGAGTACCCATAAAGAAAGCAATAATAATCATGTCCTGCTAACTTGTCCAACATTTGATCAATGAAGGGAAGTGGGAAGTGGTCCTTGCGGGTTGCCCTGTTGAGTCTTCGATAGTCAATGCAAACTCTCCATCCCATAACAGTGCGAGTAGAGATTAGCTCATTTTTATCATTCTCAATTACAGTCATCCCCTCATTTTTGGGCACACATTGAACTGGGCTTACCCAGTTGCTGTCAGAAATAGGAAAGATGATACCTGCATCAAGCAATTTTGTGACTTCCTTTTTCACGACTTCTTTCATAATGGGATTTAACCTCCTTTTATGCTCTACACTCGGGCGATGTCCATCTTCCAAGGAGATTTTATGCATGGAAAATGATGGACTGATTTCCTTAATCTGCAATTGTCCACCCAATCGCTTTTTTGTGTTCACGAAGTACTCTGAGCAATTTCTCTTGTTGTGTTTTAGTCAGGCTGGATGAGATAATCATAGGAAATGTCTCAAAGTTCCCCAAATAAGCATAGCGCAAATCTGCTGGAAGGGGATTAAGTTCTAACATTGGAGCTTCCTCAATAGATGGCTTAGGAGGGGTCAGAGTAACAGGCTTGTTCAGCTCCTCAAATTTTCCTAGCCCATGGATATAGTTGCAGGATACATCAATCACTTTCTCAATTTCTTCCCTCGTTTCATATTCACTACCTTCGTCATTCTCAATTAAGACTCGTTCAAGAGGTTCAATAGGGATCATATAAGGAACCAATGGTGCAACCTTGCTTTCCACAACAAAAATCATGGATAACTCTTCATAGTGGGCTGGTAATTTGAGTGCTTTATATAAATTGAATACCTCCACTCTATTACCAACTCTCATCGTCATCTTCCCTTCACACACGTCAATAATAGCTCGGCCCGTGGCTAAGAAGGGACATCCCAAAATAAATGGGACTTCGTGATCGGGCTCGTAATCCAGGATAATGAAATCAGCAGGGAATATGAAAGATCCCACTTGAACTAGAACATATTCAATCACTCCTTCAGGATGAGCAAGGGATCGATCAGCCAACTGTAAGATTATCATTGTTGAGCGTGGCTCCCCCAACCCTAACTGTCTGAACACAGATAGAGGCATCAAATTAATGCTCGCCCCAAGATCACACAAAGCTCGCCCAATGGCTTGCTTACCGAATAATATTTGGATGGTGACACTACACGAATCCTTTAATTTCTGAGGTAGTTTGCTTTGGATTCTTGAGCTACATTCCTCAGTGAGTGCCACAGTCTCGAACTCAGTCAGCCTATTTTTATTGGCCATAATGTCCTTAATGTATTTGGCATATTTGGGCATTTCCTGCAAAATGTCTACCAGTGGAATGTTAATTTGCACCTGTTTCAAAAGATCAAGGAACTTTTTGTACGCGACATTATCTTTCACTTTCTGCAACCTTTGAGGGAATGGATGAGGTGGCCTTGCAACCACTGGTGGGGGTTGCTCATCCACCGCCCCTTCAGCTGGCTTCTCTGACCCTTTTGATTTGTTTGATGTTGATTCTACAGTGGGTGAACTCTCATTAAAAGTTACCTGCTTTCTCTTCTTCGACCGGACCTCTTCTAACTGTGTCTCATTCCTCAATGATACGACATTAATGGATGCCTTGGGATTAGCCTCAGTGTCATTTGGGAGGGCTCCCACTGGTCTGGTATTTTGGGCATTGGCAAGTTGCCCCATTTAGCATTACAAATTTCTCATTGCCACGACTTGGGCCTACTGATCAGCCATCACTTTCTTCATCATCTCCTCAAGGCTAACTTGTTGTTCAGTCTGAGGTGGTCTGTATTGTTGTTGAGGTGCTTGAGGCCGGAATTGATTCTGAGTGCCTTGATTTCCACACCAAGAGAAGTTTGGGTGATTCCTCTAGTTGGGATTATAAGTGTTCCCATATTGATTCGCCTGACCCCTATTTGCATTACCCACAAAGCAGACAGACTCTGGATTAGCTGGACACAAGTCGCTAGGGTGAACCTCTCCACATACTTCACAAAATACCTGAACCTGTTGCACTGGCTGTGCTTGTTTCTTGTTAATAACAAAGGTCATCTAATTGATTTGGTTGGTCAGTATGGAAATCTGTGCTGATAATACCGAGACGGCATCTAACTCGAGAACCCCTGCAGACTTTTCTACTGTGTATCTTCCCATCTCTCCTTGCCAATCCGGATTGATTTTGGAGAATTTGTTTAATAATGCATAAATTTCATCAAAGATTTTCTCCAATACTTAACCTCCAGCTGCAACATCTACCACAATCTTTTTTTGGGGATAGAGCCCCTCTATGAAGGTATGAGCTAACACTTTGTTGTTCTGATTGTGATGAGGACAGTCTCTGAGTAGCCCCTTGAACCTTTCCCATGCTGAATATAAAGATTATCCTGCTTTCTGTTTAAAGGCAACTATATCACTTCTAATCTTTGCATTTTTTCCTGAAGGGAAAAACCTTGGCAGAAATTTTCTTGCCAAATCATTCCATGATATAATGGAATTAGCTGGTTCTGTCTTTAGCCATCGCTTAGCTTTACCCAACAGAGAGAATAGAAATAGTGTGAGCCTCACATAATCTGGAGTGACCCCGTTATTGATATAAGTATCACTAATCTCCAAAAAGTTCAGAATATGCTGCTGTGGATCCTCGTGTGGAAGACCCAAAAACTGCCCGTTTGCATGAAGTAGCTGGATCATGCTCTGTTTGAGCTCAAAGTTCCTAGTGCTTTTGGGCTTCACTATACTGGAGGTAACATTAGCAATAATGGGCATCGCTACCTCCTGAACATCCATATGTTTCTCCTCTGCCATGTTCACAGGAAATTGAACGAGTGCCTGAATATTGTTTGTATCCCTTGCTTCCCTCAACCTCCTGTGAAATGTTCTCTCAGGTTCGGGGTCAAAGACGTCGAGTTTGTCCTGGATTCTGACCCTACACATTCAATCACAGTTCCTGAGATTAGAGCAACAATCAAGTAACATTAGACTAGACAAAATAAACAATTAAAGCAAAAACTAGAAAGTAGTCTATATTCAAGTCCCCGGCAATGGCACCAAAAGCTTGTTGGTCCCGAACACACACGCAAGTATACGTGGTCGACATGTAATATAATGATCAGTTGAGTGTCGAACCCAACATAGGATTGTATTAAACTACTCATTAATCACTAAAATTTTTATTCAATCCGGTCAAAATCAAAGTCCAAGAGTATGATTATATTAAACTAAAATTGTAAGTAATAACTAAATTATCAAGTAACGAGTTGATTGTTGTGTATTCAATAAAGACAAATATTACAGGGTTGTGATCGCTTCACCATTCGTATTGTATTCTAATTAACTCTCCCTTTCATATAATTCACTCATGGTTGTTAATTAATCGATAATTTCTCTCATAGCCTTCTCCCGAAGTACTACTCGCCTATTCTCAACAAATTAACGCCTATATTCCTATGAAATTAATCTATTAGAACGCATTAAGATTACGATATTTAATTAAGCACGGTGACTAGGTATATTCCTATCCTAACAACAAATCCGCTCCCCTGAAGGGTTACGATCGCGCTCTCTTCACTTCTTCTCTAATCTATACACGGCTTTCCCAAGCATAGAATAGATAGTAAATAGAACCTAACTCTGGCTAGACAATTAAGCAATTAAAAACAGAATTGAAGAAACAACCATATATTGGTGAATTATAATCAAGGTCAAGCTGTCAAACAACAATATTCATGGCTAAATCACAACCCCAAAACAATGGGTGTTTAGCCACTCATGATGTAATCAAACAATTGCATAAGTGTTGCATTAATTGAGAATACTAGAATAAGATGAAGAAAACCTATAATTCTCTGCTTCCTAACGATCTTGTGTGTGTTTTTCCTCCAAAGTGGCGTCCCATCCCCCAAAAATATGTTTAGTCTTGCTTTTATACGTGTTGGGTAGGTCTAGGGCCAAATAAACCATGTCCCGAGCTAAATAGGAAAAGTTCCCGCCACCAGTGCCCTAGACAGCGCCAAGCTACCACTAGGGCACTGCCTCAAAATTCCCTACTGCCTCCAGCTCCACAAGCGGCTCAAGGCGCTGCCGGTGGCGCCCAAATGCTCAACTTGCCCGGTTTCGTTCGTTTTGGCTCTCATTTTGCACATTTCGCCCCCAATTGCTCCCGGATAATTCCTAAACATAAAAACAATTCAAGTTAGTATAAATCATCACATTTAACATATAAAATTCATGAAACAAAAGTAAAATATGAGGACATATACATAAAAATATATATACTTTAGGCTACACATCAAATAATACAATTCAATCAAAGGAAAACAGTTTATGATTTAGAAGAAAAACAGGAATTTTAAAAAAATAGCCGTGTACGTACTCGTCAACTCACGTACACGGACATTGACACTCAAGTTTCTGTTATAGTCACCTTTGTGTATGCTAAATGTGATGCTATTGAAAGAATAGAGCTTTGGGACAATTTGTATTATTTGGCTAGAGACATGACTTTACCTTGGCTAGTTGGAGGTGATTTCAATGTTATATGGGATGAGGAGGAGAAGTATGGGGGTCTACCTGTGTCAATTAACGAAGTGAATGACTTTAGGCATTGTATGAATACCTGTAATCTCACGGACTTAGGCTTCAAAGGGAGTATATTTACCTGGTGGAACGGGAGAGCTGGGGATGATTGCATTTTCAAAAGGTTGGATCGATGTATGGCTAATATGGAACTCCAACAGTTCTTACCTGGGCTTGAAGTAACTCACCTCTCTAAGACTGGGTCTGATCACAGTCCCATGTTGATAACATATTCAGAAATGGTTGCACCAATTAAGAAATCTTTTAAGTTCCTTAATTTCTGGACAAAACACAATTCTTTCAAGGAGGTAGTAAGAAATAATTGGAAGGCAGATTTTGTGGGAGATCCATTCTATGTGTTTAATCATAAGCTGAAAAAATTAAAGAAGGCTTTATCGATTTGGAGTAGGGAGACTTATGGTGATATTTTCCAGAAGATAGCAAGTCTTGAAGAGGTGGTGATGGTACATGAATCAGAATTTGAAAGGAATCCTACTTACCAAAACAGAGAAAGGTTACACAAAATTCAAGCGCAATTGATCAGATATCTAGCAATAGAGGAAGAATTTTGGAAACAAAAGTCGGGGATGTCCTGGTTCCAAGAAGGAANTTATGGGACATGCTGGAATTTCAGTAGAGGGGATCAATTTTCATCAAGCAATCGTTAAATGTTGGACTGCAGATGTAGTGAACAGATTGAAGCCTATTATGCAAGCCTTACCCTCAGTAATAATTTGGGAATTGTGGAAGAGAAGGAACAGTTATAAATACGGGGATACAGTCACAGTTAACAGGGTTATCTATCAAATATCGACTACTATGCAATGCCTTGTTAAAGTTAGAAAACCTGACTTGCAGAATGCTCCTCATCGATGGCCTAATGTCTACAACTGTTTGGAGAAATTCATACCTAAGCTTTCATATACTAAAGTCTATTGGGAATGTCCTAGTCAAAGGTGGATTAAGGTTAACACAGATGGTGCTTCGAGGGTAATCCAGGTAGAAGTTCGATAGGATATGTACTGAGGAATGAAGAGGGTGATATAATTTATGCCTTGGGTAAAGAGATTTTAGAAGGATCAAATACAGTGGCAGAAGCAAAAGCAGTCCTGGAAGCTTTGAGGTATTGCGTGGAGAATGATTTTGTTTTAATTGAGTTGAACACAGATTCAATGCTCCTGAAAAAGGTCATAGAGGGGGAATGGAGATCACCATGGAATATCAGTGAAATTGTGGAAGAATTAAAGTACATGATGTCCAGAAGCAATGTAACAGTATCTCATACGCTAAGGGAAGGGAACAGTCTAGCGGATCATCTTGCAAATTATGCTCTAGACTATGGGCCAATCGAGTGTTTTTGCTTTCATGATCTGGATTCACATGGGAGGAGATTGGTTAACAGTGATAAATCTCAATGCCCCTACTTGAGAGTGAAAGTAGCAAGAAGTTAGAGATGGATAGGGGAGGCAAGACAAAGGAGATGGAGAAATCAGAAGACTACAATTATACTTACCATTCTCAAATTCATACGAAGGAGAGTATGGTGAGTACAGATTACACTAACTTGGGTGTCTGTTTTGCAGGTGTTTAGCGTGCTTATGCCTTATCCTATGATGAAGATTCAACTGGAGGTATTAGTGTCAAACACTCAGTCCAGTGAAACAAAATCACGGGTAGGCATTGGCACTGAAGGAGGAAATGATGCCCAGTTGAATAGTTCATTATGCAGAGGATCCATTGGAGGACACAGGAACATGTACACAATCATGACACAGACGTGCAACATCACTGGGAATAGAAGAAGAAGAAGGGGTCATAAGACAAAACAAAACTGTCCAGAAAGATTTGGGCAGCCCAGTCTATTGGCAGATAGTTTAAGAAGGAGTACAGGGAGTCAGGCAAGCATAAATGCAGAAATTCAGGAGAGGAACAGTTACTATATCTATGCCATATATATTGAGGAACTACCAGCTGGTGGTATTAGCACAATGTGCTCATTCCGCTAGTAGTGAATCATGGATATGCATAAACATAGAAGCAAGGAGATACGAGAGGATAATGGGAGATAAAATTGATGCCAAAACTTTGATGTGGAGGCTGCTATCAAGAGTCATATGTACCCTCTAGAACTCAAGTATTATGACACACAACAACAGGATCAAGTCACAAGTAAGAGCAGACACAAGCAGGAAACGCACACATGGAATCTGATCATCTGGAGTAAGATGCTGGGCAGTTGTATCCAGCAACTGCTCAACTCCTAAATGATCTACTAAGAGGCAAGAATCCAGCAAGCAGATACAGTCACATGACAGTTTCAGTGATATCACAGTTGAGCCAAAACCATTGTGTGGAGGTACGGATGAAACAGTATAAGCAATGCAAATTGATATACTGGATTCTACTTGAAGCAAGGAATATGATCGAGCAGTACAGTAAGAGTGATTATCAGGACAACAAGGTTTAAACATTATCTTAGATAGTTTTTTGGGTTGTACTTATGTTTAGTATATTGTGTTTTTTTTTTGAAAAATGCTTAAACGGAATTTTATGAAACATCAGATTAGTAATGATTTGAACGGAAGGGTTCTTTATGATAAAAAAAAAAAATGAAAACTCACATACACGGCGCTCATACACCAATCATTACCAAACATCTTAAGGAGAAGTTTCCCCACACAAGGTTAGGCAAGCCACTTACCTCGAACTGCTCAAATCAATCTGAAACCGCTCTCTTGCCATGAGTATCCAACTCCGAATGGCACAAATCTAATAAAATCAATTGCATAATGTAAATATAACTACAAATAACTACAAAAGTCTCCCCGGGCCCACGAATCGAAATCGGATAAAAGATACCAATATAGGACACCCATTCACTCACGAGACCACTCGTCCAAAAATTATATAAATCCGACGCCTAAAACTCGATCAAAACTCAGAAATTTGATTGGGGAATCTTTCCCTTCCCCATATTTGTCACTCAATTTCCTTGATTAAATGAAGAAAACTATAATATATTAATGTAATAAAATCAAATTTGAGTAAGAAATCGTTACCCACAATATTTCTCAGAAAATCCCTCAAGGAATCGCTTTCTTCCAAGCTCAAAATAAAAAATGGAGTGAAAATGAACTAACCCTCGATTTCAACCCTTTTTTTTCCCAGCGATCCTTGCACCTGCAGCTACCGCACCTGCGGTCAAAACGCCGCACCTGCGTGTTCCATTAAAGTCACCAGGTTCCGTACATGTGCCCAGGATTCGCACCTGAGGGCTCGCAGGTGCGGCCAAGATTGCGCACCTGCGCTCCATCCGCAGCTCCACAAGTTCCGTATATGCGTTTCCTTCTCCGCATGTACGAGTCCGCACCTGCGGTTCCCACTCCGCAGGTGTGACACACCAGACACCAGAAAAAGTACAGCAATGGCCTAAGTCTAAAAATTGATCTGTTAAGCATCTGAAGCACACCCGAGGCCCTCGGGACCTCAACCAAACATACCAACCAATCCTATACTAACATACGAACTTAGTCGAGCCTTCAAACCCCATTGAAAAATATCAAAAACATGAATTCAACATAGATTCAAGCCTAAAGAACTTTGAATTTTTCCAAATTCTACAAATGACGCCGAAACATATCAAACCTCGTCCGAATGGCTTCAAATTTCACACACAGGTCACAAATGACACTAACCTACAACCACTTCCAGAATTCCATTCCGGGCTCGATATCAAAATTCCCATTACCGGCCGAGATCACCAAAAATACAACTTTCACCAATTCAAGACTAAATCTACTGTGGACCTCCAAAACACATTTCGGATGCGCTCCTAAACCCAAAATCACTCAACGAAGCCAACGAAATTGACAGAATTCCATTCTGAATCCGTCTTCACACAATTCTGGCTACGATCCAAATTTTAAGATTTAAGCTATCATTTAGGGACTAAGTGTCCCAAAACACTCTGAAACTCAAAACAAATCATCCCGGCAAGTCACAATAGCATAAATAAATATGGGGAAAGCAGTTATTAAGGGATCGGGGCTCTAACTCTTAAAATGACCGGCCGAGTCGTTACATTATCCCCCTCTTAAAATAATTGTTCGTCCTCGAACGAGTATAAAGACATACATAAAGCTGTGAAAAGATGAGGGTAACGGCTGCGCATATCCTGCTCTGTCTCCCAAGTCGCCTTCTCGACCAGCTGACCCCTCCACTGGACCTTTACTGAAGTAGCATTGTTCGACCTGAGCATCTGACCTACTTGTCCAAAATAGCTATTGGCGCTTCAACATAAGATAGATTCTTGTCCAACTGGACTGAGATAATATCCAATACATAGTCGGTTCACCGTGATACTTCTGGAGCATAGAAACGTGGAACACCGGATGAACTTCTGCTAGGCTGGAAGGTAAGGCAAGCTCATAAGAAACCTCCCCAACGCGTCGTAATATCTCAAGCGGACCAATGAACCTCGGGCTTAGCTTGCCCTTATTTTTGAATCTGATGGTGCCCTTCATAGGCGATACCCAAAGCAAGACCCGCTCTCCAACCATAAATGCCAAATCACGAACCTTCCGGTCCGCATAACTCTTCTGTCTGGACTGGGCTGTGCAAAGTCTATCCTGAATCGCCTTCACCTTATCCAGGGCATCCTGGACCAAATCTGTACCTAATAATCAGGCCTCGCCCGGCTCAAACCAACCCACTGGGACCGGTACCGCCTACCATACAAAGTCTCATACGGTGCCATCTTAATGCTACACTGGCCCATTACCCTCCAAAATCCATAACACAAGCACGAAGAATATCCTCAAGAACTTGAATCGTGTGCTCGGACTGCCCGTCCGTCTGAGGGTGAAAGGATGTGCTCAGCTCCACCCTAGTACCTAACTCCTGTTGTACGGCTCTCCAGAATCGTGATGTGAATTGTGTACCTTTGTCTGAAGTGATGGATACTGGGATACCGTGGAGGCGGAAAATCTCTCTGATATAAATCTCAGCCAATCTCCCTAAAGAATAAATAGTCAACACTGGTATAAAATGAGCTGACTTGGTCAACCGATCCACGATCACCCAAATAGCATTGAACTTTCTCAAAGTCCGTGGAAGTCCAACTAGAAAGTCCATGGTGATCTGCTGCCACTTCCACTCTGGGATCTCTAACCTCTTAAGCAAGCCACCCGGCCTTTGATGCTCATACTTAACCTGCTGATAGTTAAGACACTTGGCTACAAACCCAACGATATCCTTCTTCATCCTCCTCCACTAATAGTATTGTCTCAAATCCTAGTACATCTTCGAGGCACCCGGATGAATGGAGTACCGCGATCTGTGGGCCTCCTCAAGAATCAACTCCTGAAGCCCATCTACATTGGGCACACATATCCGGCCCAGCATCCTCATCACGCCATCATCACCAATAGTCACATCTATGGAATCACCTCGCTAAACCCTGTCCTGAAGAACTAGAAGGTAGGGATCATCATACTGGTGCTCCCTGATACAGTCATAAAGAGAATACCGAGCGACCATACAAGATAGTACTCGGCTCGGCTCTGAAATATCTAATCTCACAAACTAACTGGCTAAGGCCTGAACATCCAAGGCTAAGGGCCTCTCAGCTGCTAGAAGATATGCCAAACTCCCCAAACTCTTCACCCGGTGACTCAAGGAGTCGACCACTACATTGGCCTTCCCCGGGTGGTACAATATAGTGATATTAAAGACCTTAAGTAGCTCCAACCACCTCCGCTGATGCACATTAAGGTCTTTTTTCTTGAACAGCCGCTGCAAACTCCGGTGATCACTGTAGATACCAGATGTTCAAGGTGTGAACAATGGCTGGTAACTCAAGATCATGTACAGGATAATTCTTCTTATGCACCTTCAACTGTCTGGACGCGTAGGGAATCACCCTACTATCCTGCATCAAAACAGCTCCAAGGCTAATCCTTGAGGAATCACAATAGACAGTGTAAGACCCAAGACCCTGAACATGTAGGCAACACCAATACTAGAGCTGTAGTCAAAGCTGTCTTCAGCTTCTGAAAACTCTCCTCACACTCCTCAGTCCACCAGAACGGAGCACCCGTCTGGGTCAGCCTGGTCATACGTGCTGCAATAGATGAAAACCCCTCTACAAAGCGACGGTAGTATCCCGCCAAACCAAGGAAACTGAAGATCTCTGTAGCTGATGATGGTCTAGGCCAACTCTGCACTGCCTCCACCTTCTTCGGATCTACCTCGATCCCATCACAAGACACTACGTGGCCTAAGAATGCCATTGAATCAAGCCAGAATTCACACTTAGAAAATTTTGCATATAATCTCCTCCCTCAAAGTCTGAAACACGATCCTCAGGTGTTGCTCATGATCTTCCCGAGATGGGGAATATACTAGAATGTCGTAAATAAACCCAATGACAAAAGAATCAAGATAAGGCTGGAACACACTGTGTATCAAATGCATAAAGGCTGCTTGGGCATTGGTCAGCCCAAATGACATGACAAGGAACTCATAATGACCATATCTGGTCTTGAAAGCAGTCTTCGGGATGCCCGGCTCTCGAATCTTCAACTGATGGTAGCTAGAATGCAAGTCAATCTTGGAAAACACCCTGGCACCCTGTAACTGATCAAATAAATCATCGATACGAGGAAAAGGATACATGTTCTTCACTGTAACCTTGTTCAACTGCCGATGGTCAATACACATACGCATAGAACCATCATTCTTCTTCACAAACAAGACAGGATCACTCAAGGTGATACACTAGGTCTGATGAAACCCTTATCAAGCAACTCCTGCAACTGCTTCTTCAACTCAGGAGGATCCATACGGTAAAGAGGAATAGATATGGGCTGAGTGCCCAGCAACAAATCAATGCCAAAATTAATATCTCTATCAGGTGGCATGCTCGGAAGATCAGCTGGAAACACATCAAGGAAGTCCCTCACTACTAGAACTGACTCAACTGTGGGGGTATCAATACTGACATCTCTCACATAGGCCAAATATGCATCACACCCTTTCTCAACAATTCACTGAGCCTTAAGAAATGAAATAACCCTGAGGGGAGTATACTCTAAGGTACCTCTCCCCTCTAATCGTGGTAAGCCTGGCATAGCCAGCGTCACGATCTTAGCATGACAATCAAGAATAGCATAATGGGGTGACAACCTGTCCATGCCCAAAATAACATCAAATTCTACCATACGAAGCAATAATAAATCAGCTCTAGTCTCAAAACCACTAAGAGCAATCAAACACGACTGATATATGTGGTCCAAAACAAGAGAATCTCCCACAAGAGTAGAACCATAAACATGGGAACTCAAAGAATCCCGAGATACCCCAAGTGTGGAGAAAGATAAGAAGACACATATGAATACGTAGAGCCTGGGTCAAATAATACTGATGCATCCCTATGACAGACAGGGACAATACACGTGATGACTGAATCTGAAATGACAGCCTCTGAACGGGCTGGAAGGGCATAGTAACTGGCATGACCTCCCCCTCTAGGGCGACCTAAACCTCCCCGACCTCCACCTCGAGCTGCCTGAGTAGGTGGAGCGGAAACTGGGGTTGAAAGAATAGTCGGAGCACCCGGTGGAGCACGGGGAGGCTAATAAGTCTATGGAGATGCACCTCTCCTGACTCTGGGGAAATCCCTAACCATGTGACAAGTATCACCACACTCAAAACAACCCCTCGGAGGATGTAGTGGATGATACTGACTCGAACCTGGCCTGCTGGACTGGCCGGTAATAACACCTCGATCAGGAGGAACACTGGATACTGGCGGTGCATAATAAGGCTCCTGAGGTCTAAGAGGAGCTGTAACACTAATGGATGTTGGTAGAGCTCAATGAACAGGGCAACTCACAAAACCCCTACCATGGCGTGTGGCTGGCACATGAGCTCCTAAAAAATGACCAGTCTCTCGAGACCTCTTGGCCTCTCTCTCCTCTCTGTCCCGGGCAAACATGCCATCCACTCTCCTGGCAATACTCACTGCCTGCTGATAAGTGATATCCATCTCCAACTCCTTGTCCATACTGGTCCGAATACTGGTGTCACAACCCATCTCCGGAGTCATGATAGCGCCTGTCGTGGAACTAGGAAGGCCACCCATTTTATCTAACTAAATATAATTTCCAATAAAATATCCTTCTTAACAAGTCTGTGGATAAAAATAATAATAAATCAAAATTTGAAAACCAGTTTATGAAATTCAAAACCCAAATCCTACAAACCCGGGATCCAGTGTGACACAGTCATGAGCTGCTATTACGTAATACAACCAAAAACAAATGACCAACATAGTCTGAAAATAAATACAATGGTAGAAAAGGAAGAGAAGACGAGATCACGGTCCCCAGCTGCTACCTCATCAACTCTGATGAAACTGCTGCTACTTACTGACCAGAGGTGAATCCCGCTGTACCTGGATCTGCACACAAGGTGCAGGGGGTAACGTGAGTACACCAACTCAGTAGTAACGAAAACAAACTACGGGCTGAGAGATAGTGACTGACTAAACCTCCGATAATTCGAACAACAGTATATAACTTTGACATGACACTAATATATCAAGAAATGAACACGATGCATCAACATATGTCTGTAACTCTGTATACTAGCATGAATTCATCGTGAATAAAGAATGATGTATACTCAGTAATCAAACTCTCATAATGTGGTCCACTCAGTACTAGAATACGGCCTTCCGGCCTAGGGAAAGTCCATCCCAGATATTACATAACATAAGTGGCATAGTTACCTTGTACTGAGGAAAAAGGCTGATCCATCCCCCATGGAGAAGATCCATCTCCGGAACATAAGAACCACGAAGAAAATCCATCTCCGGAACGTAAGAACCACGGAGAAAATCACACTCTGGAACATAATACTCGGACAAGATCCATGTCCAGGGAGATACATCCCTCAATATCTGTGCGCTCACTGGGGGTGTAAAGATTCCGGAGGGGCTCCTTTCAGCCCAAGCGCTATATCAAGCCAACGAAGGCATGATTCCAGGGTCGCTACGGTGTGCAGTCCGGCCTCATAACTGTCTCAAAACCACGCTCCAAGCCTCACTCAGTCAGTACCTTCCAGTCTCACTCACAGTGCTCTAACATATGAAAATCAGCCCAAACCAATGATAATATAGAATAAACTAGCAACTTACGAGACTGAGGCATGAAACATATACTATAACATGACTGAGTACATGAAACAATAATCATAAATAGAGAAAGCAATAATCGACCGTTCCGGTCTGAACATATCGGCGTGAAGCCTTAACATTTATACTTAGCATGATTTCTCTTATGTTCAAGGTAAATGCCACATTCACAGTACAAATATCAACCTGAGGTAACCATTAGACAGTGCAATGGGATGAGCCAGACTACAAATATTCAGTGTACGCCCGCATGCCCGTCACTTGGCAAGTGCGTCACCTTAATTAACATCAATATCAAATAGTTTGGGGTTTCAAACCCTCAGTTCCAAGTTTGGAAACGTTACTTACCTCAAAACCGGCTAATATACTCCTCTGCAGTGCCCTTGCCTCTAAATTCTGCCTCCGAGTCCTCCAAATCTACCGACAATCATATGTATATCATTATAATATGCTAAGGAACTAATCCCAATTGAAATGTATCAAAAATACTCAAAAATCCCGAAATTGGTCAAACCCGACCCCCGGGTCCACGTTCCAAAACTCAGAAATTTTTATACCAATATTTTCTTCATCATCTCACGAGTCCGTAGATATAAAGAACACTAAATTCGGAGTCCAAATGACCTCTCAAATCCCCATTTTAAAGACTTTTAATCCCAAGCCCTAATTACCCAAATTTACACTGATTTTTCCCTAATTTTCCACCATAAATCCGACCTTTAATCACATATAAGCTAGTTTAAAATCCAAAAACCTTACCTCAATGAAGAACTATTGAATCCCCTCTTCAAAACCCTTCAAAAAGCTTCAAACCCGGATAGAATATTGAGAAAAATAGCTAAACTTTGCGAAGGAACGCTTTTATACTTTCTGTCCAGAGGGTCCGCACCTGCGGATCCCAGGTGCGTACCTGCGGAAAATCCCTAAGACTCTAATTTCCGCACCTGCGATCGACCTCCCGCACCTGCGGCCTCGCAGGTGCGGAAATTACCTCGCACCTGCGGACTCTTCTCACTCAGCCAACTTCCGCAACTGCGGCTCCCCATCCGCAGGTGCGAAAACCCCAGCAACAGAAATATCAGCAGTGACAAAACCATTCCAAACTCCCCGTTAACCATCCGAAACCATCCCGAGCCCCTCGGGACCCCAACCAAACATACAGACGCATCATATATGATCATTCAAACTTAGTCGAGCCTCCGAAACATCAAACACAACATCAGAACCCCAAAAACACGTCGAATTCAAGCCTATGAACTTTGAATTTTCTAAATTCCACCAACGATGTCGAAACTACCCAAAACAACTCCGATTGAACTGAAATTTTGCAGACGTATCCAAAATGACATTACGAACCTGTTTCAACTATCGGAATTCCATTCCGACCCCGATAGCCTATTTTCCACTGCCAACCGAAAATCGCCAAAAACTAACTTTTGCCAATTCAAACCTAATTCTACACCGGACATCGCAAAAATATTCCAAACACACTCCTAAGTCCCAAATCACCTAACGAAGCTATCCGAGCCATAAAATCCACATATGAGGTCATTTCCCAATAAGTCAACTCTTAGTTGACTTTCATATTATAAGGCTATCTTTAAAGGCTACATGACTGAACTCTCTCCACAACCACTCAATTTCAAGCCTATCGACTCTAACACATCAATAACAGAATAAACAACTTATGACAAGTCAATAACAACAATTAAAATGCAGGTTCTACATAACGACGGACCGGGTCGTTATATTCTCCCCCTCTTAAATAAACGCTCATCCTCGAACGGGTCTAGAAACATAAGTCTCAAACAAGTGAGGATATCTGCTCCGCATCTCCCGCTCGCTCTACCAAGTAGCCTCCTCCACTGGCTGATCTCTCCACTGCACCTTCACTGAAGCTATCTCTTTTGACCTCAACTTTCTGACCTCGCCAGCCTAATAGCCGCTGGCTCCACCTCATAAGACATATCATCCTCGAGCTGAACTGTGCTGAAGTCTAACACATGAGACGGATCACCAACATATTTTCTGAGCATCGACACATGAAATACCGGATGAATACTCGATAGAATGGGTGGCAAGGCAAGTATATAAGCCACCTCTCCAACCTTCTGAAGCACCGCGAAAGGACCAATAAACCGCGGACTTAACTTTCCTCTTTTTTCGAACCTCATAACACCCTTCATGGGTGATACCTTCAGCAGTACCTTATCCCCTTCCATAAAAGACACATCCCGAACCTTCCGGTCCCCATAACTCTTCTTTCTAGACTGCGCCGTGCAAAGTCACTCCTGAATCAACTTTACCTTCTCCAACACATCCTGAATCAAATTTGTGCCTAATAACTTAGCCTCACAAGGCTCGAACCAACCAATCGGAGATCTACAACTCCTACCATATAAGACCTCATACGGGGCCATCTGAATACTGGACTGGTAGCTGTTATTATATGCAAACTCCGCTAGTGGTAGGAATTGATCCTATGAACCACCAAAATCAATCACACAAGCCCGTAACATGTCCTCCAAAATCTAAATAGTCCTTTCCGACTGCCCGTCGGTCTGGGGATGAAATGCAGTCCTCAACTCTACCTCAGTACCCATACCTCTCTGTACTGCCCTCCAAAATTGAGATGTGAACTGTGTACCTCTGTCAGAAATAATAGAAACCGGAACTCAATGCAATCGGACAATCTCCTTAATGTAAATACCAGCTAACCGCTCAGAAGTATAAGAAGTGCTGATAGGAATTAAGTGCGCGGACTTGGTCAATCTATCTACAATGACCCAAATAGCATCAAAACTCTTTGAAGTTCGTGGAAGCCCAACTACAAAGTCCATGGTAATCCGCTCCCACTTCCACTCTGGAATATCTAACCTCTGAAGTAATCTACCTGGTCTATGGTGCTCATACTTGAACTGTTGGCAGTTGAGACACCGTGCTACATACTCAACAATAGCTCTCTTCATCCGCCTCCACCAGTACTGCTATCTCTAATCCTGGTACATCTTCGTGGCACCCGAATGAATAGAATACCGCGAACTATGAGCCTCTACTAATGTCAACTCTCGAATACAATCCACATTGGGCATGAAAATACGGCCCTACATCCTCATAACTCCATCATCACCAATAGTCACATCCCGGGCATCACCCCGACGAACTCTATCCTGAAGAACTAACAAGTGGCGTTCATAATACTGTTGTGCCTTAATCTGGTCAAATAAAGATGACCGGGAAGCCATGCTAGCTACCACCCGCGGAGGGTCTGACAAATCCAATGTTACCAGCTGTCCCGCTAAAGCCTGAACATCAAGTGCTAACGGTTGCTCTACTGCAAAGGTAAGCTAGGCTCCCCAAACTCTCGGCTCTGCGACTCAAGGCATCGGCCACTACATTAGCTTTCCGCGGGTGATACAAAATAGTTAAGTCATAGTCCTTAAGAAGATCTAACAATCTCATCTAACGCAAATTCAAGTCCTTCTGCTTGAGCAGATACTGCAAGCTATGATGATCAGTGAAAATCTCACACTATACCCCATACAAGTAATGCCGCCAAATCTTTAGGGCATGAACAATGGCAGCTAACTCAAGATCTTGCACTGGATATTTCTTCTCGTGCACCTTCAACTGTCTGGACGCGTAGGCAATCACCCTACCATCCTGCATCAAAACTGCTCCAAATCTAACTCTAGAAGCATCACAATAGACTATGTAAGAACCCGAACCCGTAGGCAATACCAATACCGGAGCTGTAGTCAATGCTCACTTGAGCTTCAGGAATCTCTCCTTGCACTCATCGGACCATCTGAATGGAGCACCCTTCTGGGTCAATCTGGTCAAAGGTGAAGCAATATAAGAAAATCCCTCCACAAAGCGACGGTAATAACCCGCCAAACCCAGGAAACTCCTAATCTCCGTAGCTGAGGACGGTCTGGGTCAACTCTGCACCGCCTCTATCTTCTTCGGGTCCACCTGAATACCCTCACTAGACACTACGTGACCCAAGAAAGCTACCGAACCAAGCCAAAACTAACATTTGGAGAACTTTGCGTAAAGCTTCTCCTCCCTCAATCTCTGCAACACAACCCTCAAATGCTAAGCGTGCTCCTCCTGGCTACGAGAGTACACCAGGATGTCATCAATGAACACAATAACGAATGAATCAAGGTAAGGATAAACACGATGTTCATGAAATGCATGAACGCGGCGAGGGCATTGGTCAACCCAAAAGACATAACTAGAAACTCATAGTGGCCATATCTGGTCCTGAAAGCAGTCTTTGGAATATCAGAATCCTGAATCTTCAGCTGATGGTACCCAGATCTCAAGTAAATCTTGGAGAACACCCTAGCTCCCTGAAGCTGATCGAACAAGTCATCAATACGGGGAAAAAGATACCGACTCTTCACTGTAACCTTGTTCAGTTGCCTATTTTCAATGCACATATGCATGGATCCATCCTTCTTCTTTAAGAACAATATCGGTGCACCTCAAGGCGACACACTAGGCCGAATGAAACCCTTATCTAGGAGTTCCTGAAATTGTTCCTTGAACGCTGCTGGGACCATGCGGTAAGGGGGAATAAAGATAGGCTGGGTGTCTAGCAATAAGTCAATACCAAAATCAATATCCCTGTCAGGTGGCATTCCTACAAGGTCTGCTGGGAAAATGTCCGGGAACTAACGGACCACAGGAACAGAATCAATGGAAGGAGTCTCACAACTAACATCCCTCACAAAAGCCAGATAAGACTCACACCCTTCCCAATCATACGCTGAGCCTTCAGAAAGGAAATCACCCTGCTAGGCACGTACTCCACCAAACCTCTCCACTGAATCCTCGGCAATCCAGGAATCGCTAAGGTCACGGTCTTGGCGTGACAGTCGAGAACCGCATGGCATGAAGATAGCCAATCCATGCACAAAATCACATCTAAGTCAACCATGCTAAGCAATAATAGATCTGCCCGGGTCTCTCGACCCCCGTAGATATAATACAAGACCGGTACACCCGGTCTACCACAATAGTATCCCCCACCGGAGTCGACACATGAACAGCTGAAAACAAAGACTCACGGGGCGTATCCAAGAAATGTGCAAAGTATGAAGAAAAATATGAATACGTAGAGCCAGGATCAAATAATACTGCAGCATCCCGGTGACAGACTGAGATAATACCTGTAATCACTGCATCTGAAGCTATGGCATCTGGTCTGCCTGGAAGTGCGTAGAAACGGGCCTGCCCTCTACCTGACCGATCTCCCGCTCTAGAGCGGCCTCTGACTGACTGACATCCACCCCTAGGTGCCTGAGTGGGTGTTGTAGAAACTGGTGCTGAAGTTGGAGGGTGGATCCTGTGCTGAAATGAACTACCAGAACGGCGGGGACAATACCTCTTGATGTGACCCGGATCCCCACACTAGAAACAACCCCTCCCAGCAATTGACGATGGGGACTGAAGGGAACCCCTGGAACCAGGGTAGCTACTAGATGAACCATGTGATGAGGAACCCTAAGCTGATGGTGGCCGGGATGAGCTCTGGGCTGGAAGTGCACTAAATGAGGAACTGTACAGATGAGAGCTACGGGGACCATGTCCTGATGAAGCACCATTGTAAGCTGGACGAGCTGGCGGAGGAGGCCTGAATGGTCTGCCTCTGCTGTGCCGAGACTGGCCTCCTAAGTGATCACCACTATAACTACCAGAACCTCGAGGCCTCTTGGCCTCTCTCTCAACACGCTCTTGGTGGTGTACTGACTCAATCTCCCTGGCTATGTCAACTACCTCCTCAAAAGAAACACCGGATATCCTCTCCTTGGTCAGAACAATCCGCAGCTGATAAGCGAGACCATCAAAAAATCTTCGAATCCTCTCTCTGTCTGTGGGAACTAGACAGATGGCATGGCGGGCCAACTCAGAGAACCTCATCTCATACTGCGTCACAGTCATGTCTCCCTGACGCAACTGCTCGAACTCTCTGCGCAGCTCCTCTCTGCGAGACTGTGGTATATACTTCTACAGAAAGAGAATGGAGAACTGCTGCCATGTAAGGGGCGATGCATCAGCAGGTCTACGCCTCTCATAGGCCTCCCACCAAGAAAGTGCAGCTCCTGAAAATTGGAAAGTCGTGAATGGAACCCCACTGGCCTCTAATATCCCTACAGTACGTAGTATCCTCTGACACTTGTCCAAGAAGGCCTGGGAATCCTCGCCCTTTGTACCACTGAAAGTCGGAGGCTAGAGTCTGCTGAACCTCTCCAACCTACGCTGCTCATCATCAGCTAAAGCTGGGACCACATAATTATGTACCGGAGCAATCTGCTGCACTGGGCTGCCGCAAGTGTCTGGAGTCCCTGGATGACCTGCTTAGGTGTCCAGGCAGCTGGAGTCTGGATGCCCCCCCCCCCCCCCC
>ML434398.1:38490-97403 GCA_005239525.1 Nicotiana knightiana | reverse complement strand
CCTGAGAAGTAGTAGTAGTAGTGGACATAGCGACAGCCTGTGCCAAGCTGGTGCACACCGTCAAAATCTGGGCTAGGGTCTCCTGAAGACCCGAAATCACAATGGGCACTGCTGGTGCCTGAGTCTGCACCGCTGGAATCTCAGCTGCGGGGACCTGCTCCTGGGCAATAGGAGGGTCCACAGGTGCTGCCCCGGCAGCTGTGCGGGCTGCACCCTTCCCTCTACCACGGCCTCGACCACGACCTCGGGCTGGTCCTGCTGGGATATGATCACCACTATCGGTAGCACGAGTCCTCACCATCTGTGAGAGAATGAAAACAACAGAAGTGTAGTTTCAGAGTTCAACAAAGTCGCACGAAAAAATTCAAAGATGTGAGACTTTCCTAAGGGTTCTGTAGCCTCTCGAAGATATGTACAGACGTCTCCGTACCGATCCGCAAGACTTTACTAAACCTGCTCATGACTGGTGAGACTCATTTAACCTAAGGCTCGGATACCAACTTGTCACGACCCATTTCCAGAGTCGTGATGGCGCCTGTCGTGGAACAAGGCAAGCCACCCATTTTATCTATCTAAATACAATTTCCAAATAAAATATCCTTCTTAACAAGTCTGTGGATAAAAATAATAATAAATCAAAATTTGTAAACCAGTTTATGAAATTCAAAACCCAAATCCTACAAACCCCGGATCCAGTGTCCCACAGTCATGAGCTGCTAGTATGTAATACAACCAAAAAGAAATGACCAACATAGTCTGAAAATCAATACAATGGTATAAAAGGAAGAGAAGACGAGATCACGGTCGCCAACTGCTACATCGTCAACTCTGATGAAACTGCTGCTACTCACTGACCAGAGCTGAATCCCGCTGTACCTTGATTTGCACACAAGGTGCAGGGGGTAACGTGAGTACACCAACTCAGTAGTAACGAAACCAAACTATAGGCTGAGAGGTAGTGACAGACTAAACCTCCGATAATTCGAACAACAGTATATAACTTGGACATGACAGTAATATATCAGGAAATGAACACGCTGCATTAACATATGTCTGTAACTCTGTATACTAGCATGAATTCATATGGAATCAAGAATGATGTATACTCAGTAATCAAACTATCATAATGTGGTCCACTCAATACTAGAATACGGCCTTCCGGCCCGGGGAAAGTCCATCCCGGATATTACATAACACAAGTGACACAGTCACCTAGTACTCAGGAAAATGGCCGATCCAGCCCCCACGGAGAAGATCCATCTATGGAACATAAGAACCACGGAGAAAATCCATCTCCAGAACGTAAGAACCACGGAGAAGATCCATCTCCAGAACATAATACTCGGACAAGATCCATGTCCAGGGAAATCCATCCCTCAATATCTGTGCGCTCACTAGGGGTCCAAAAACTCCGGAGGGGCTCCTTTCAGCCCAAGCACTATATCAAGCCAACGAAGGCATGATTCTAAGGTTACTCCGGTGTGTAGTCCGGCCTCATAACTGTCTCAAAACTAGGTTCCAAGCCTCACTTAGTCAGTACCTTCCAGTCTCACTCACAATGTTCTAACATATGAAAATCAGCCCAAACGGATGATAATATAGAATACTAGCAACTTACGAAACTGAGGCATGAAACATATACTATAACAGGACTGAGTACATGAAAACAATAATCATAAATAGATATAACAACAATCGACCATTCCGGTCTAAACATATCAGCGTGAAGCCTTAACATTTATACTTAGGATGATTTCTATTGCGTTCAAGGTAAATGCCACCTTCACAGTACAAATATCAACCTGAGGTAACCATTAGACAGTGCCATGGGATGATCCAGGATACAAATATTCGGTGTACGCCCGCATGCCTGTCACTTGGCAAGTGCGTCACGTTAATTAACATGAATATCAAATAGTTTGGGGTTTCGAACCCTCAGTTCCAAGTTTGGAAGCGTTACTTACCTTAAAACCGGCTAATATACTACTCCGCAGTGCCCTTGCTTATAAATTCGGCCTCCAAGTGTTCCAAATCTACCAACAATCAGATGTATATCATTATATAATATGCTAAGGAACTAATCTCGATCGAAATGTATCAAAAATACTCAAAAATCCCGAAATTGGTCAAACCCGACCCCCAGCCTACGTTCCGAAACTCAGAAATTTTTATACCAAACTGTTCTTCATCATCTCACGAGTCCGTACATATAAAGAACACTAAATTCGGAGTCCAAATGACCCCTCAAATCCCCATTTTAAAGACTCTTAATCCCAAGCCCTAATTACCCAAATTCACACTGATTTTCCCCTAATTTTCCACCATAAATCCGACCTTTAATCACATATAAGCGAGTTTAGAGTCCAAAAACCTTACCTCAATGAAGAACTATCGAATCCTCTCTTCAAAACCCTTCCAAAAGCTTCAAACCCGGATGCAATATTGAGAAAAATGGCTAAAATTCGCGAAGAAACGCTTTAATACTTTCTGTCCAGTGGGTCCGCACCTACGACCACTTACCCGCACGTGCTGATCCCAGGTGGGCACTTGCAGAAAATCCCAAAGACTCTAACTTCCGCGCCTGCGATCGACCTCCCGCACCTGCGGCCTCGCAGGTGCGGCAATTACCTCGCACATGCGGACTCTTCTCACTCATCCAACTTCCGCACCTGCGGTGCCATGTCAGCACCTGCAGAACCGCACCTGCGGCTCCCCATCCGCAGGTGCAAAAAACTAGCAATAGAAATATCAGCAGTGACAAAACCATTCCAAACTCCCCGTTAACCATCTGAAACCATCCTGAGCCCATCGGGACCCCATCCAAACATACCGAAACATCATATATGATCATTCAAACTTAGTCGAGCCTCCAAAACATCAAACACAACATCAGAACCCCAAAAACACGTCGAATTCAAGCCTATGAACTTTGAATTTTTTAAAATCCACCAACGATGTCGAAACAACCCAAAACAACTCCGATTGACCTGAAATTTTGCAGACATATCCAAAATGACATTATGAACTTTTTCCAATTATCAGAATTCCATTCCGACCCCGATATCCTATTTTCCATTGCCAATCGAAAATTGCCAAAAACTAACTTTCGCCAATTCAAGCCTAATTCTACACCGGACATCTCAAAAATATTCCGAACACACTCCTAGGTCCCAAATCACCTAACGAAGCTATCCGATCCATAAAATCTGCAGTTCGAGGTAGTTTCCCAATAAGTCAACTCTTAGTTGACTTTTCCCATTATAAGGCTATATTTAAAGGCTACATGACTGAACTCTCCCCACAACCACTCAATTTCAAGTCTATCGACGCTAACACATCAATAACAGAATAACCAACCTATGAAAAATCAATAACAAAAATTAAAATGCAGGTTCTATGTAACGACGAACCGGGTCGTTACAACTGGGGTGGAGTCCCTCAATGAAACGACGAACCCTCTCCCTAACTGTAGCAACCAAAGCCGATGCATGTCAAGCTAACTCACTAAAATAAACTGAATACTACGACACAGTCATAACATTATGGCACAGCTGCTCAAACACTGCGTGCCAAGCATCCCTGAGGCTCTGAGGGACATACTCATGCAAGAACATCTCTAAAAACTGAGTCCAAGTGAGTGAGGCATCCTTATCCGGAATACTCAGCTCATAGGCATGCCACCACTGATATGTCGCTCCCCTGAGCTGGAAAGAGGTGTAGGAAACCCCACTCGTCTCCACGATCCCCATAGTGCGGAGAATGCGATGACACTCCTCAAGAAAACCCAGAGCATCATTTGAAGCTAGTCTGTTGAAAGTAGGTGTGTGGTACTTCTTGTACCTCTAAAGTCTGAGTTGCTCTGTCTCAGAAGCAGCTACCCTGGTCTCATGCTGAACCAGAACCACTAGGGGCATAGGTATAAACTTTGGGTCCTGATAAACCTGGACCCTCTGCTCAGGAGTGCGAGTTGCGGGAGTCTGTGCCCCTCCCCTGGCCTGAGATGTAGCGGGAGCTATCGGAAACAGTCCAGCCTGAGCTAAAGTGTTGAACATGCTCATGAACTGAGCCAAAGTCTACTGGAGGGCTGGAGCAGCAATAGAAATATCCGGTGCTAGCCCTCCACCTGGAACTACTAGGGGCTCATCTGTCACAGCTCTCGCACGTGCTCGGGCTGCACCGCGTGGTCGTCCTCTTCCCCGACCCCGGTCTCTGGCAACTCTGGCAGGGGGCTCGGGTGCCTGATTATCGATCATCCAGTTACGGGTCCTCACCATCTGTGAGAAAGAATAGAATAAAATTTTTAGCAATTTGTAATGTCAATATCTCGCACGATGAGGAAATCAAAGAAGTATGATTTTTCTTAGCATTTACATAGCCTCCCGAAGATAAGTACGGACGTCTCCGCATCGATCCGCGAGACTCTAATAAATTGACTTATGAGTCGCGACTCCTATGAACCTAGGGCTTTGATACCAACTTGTCACGACCCAATTTACCCCTCGGAAAGGTGTCGTGACGGAAAATAGTCTCTACGACTAGGTAAGCCTATTAATGCAGAAAAATTTAAACAAAACATAACGATAAAAGATAAACAGTATAATTTACATAACAAGGATAGTGCCACTCGGATCATGTACAATAACATCACTCCAAAAACCCAAAATGACGCTAATCACAAGCTTCTACAAGTCTATATAGCTCTATACAAAATGTCTGAAGAAAACAAAAGAAAAGTTTCTACGCGGGGGAATAGAAGGGGACTCCGAGGTCTGCGAACGCGAGCAGAAGTACCTTGAAGTCTCCTAAGTCAGCAAGCACACACTAAATTCGAGGTTGATAGCTCATACCTAGATTTGCACACAAAAAATATGTGGGTAGTTCAGTGAAAGATAATTTTTGTTCATCTGGTAGGATATCGACTTCATAGAGGTAATCATATTTTTTAGACAAGGTTTTATATAGAGTGGGAGACATATTCATTTTTCCAAGGGGAGAGGATGATGGAAACGACTTAGACATATTTAGTAAACTGTTCCTCCCTCCGAAAGGATGGGCTGGCTATGAAATCACAGTACAAAGAACAGAGCAAGAGACTCCAAGAAAGAAAACTATATCATAGATACGAAAATTTTCCTACAAAAAAGGCTGGCATTTGCCAAGCTACACTAACAATTAATTTACTTATAGTCACAAAAGTTTTCCTACAAAGGGGCTGGCTTTACAACCCATAAGGGACGCCTTGCCAAGCTACACAACTAAGAAAACTTTTGTACTATAACCAACCTTAGCTTTTATAACTCAGAAAACTTTCGTACTACAACAAGCTAACTTTCTTAGAGTATTCTTACTCTATTTTCATACATGGACCGGCCTTTTCATCCATCAAAAGAAAGAACATGAGGTAAATTTAGAAGGAACTCGTACGTAGTATATCACAAAAATTTTTAAAGGTTGCAAGATAGTTTTCAAGATGATCTTACAACTACTACAAGGCCTACTTTATATAGGACTAGGAAGTTATTACAAGACAAACTTATAGGATAAAATAAACCTATCTTACATGGAAAACCTATCTACAAGTGGGTCCCTTTTTACATGTGAAGGACATTTAGGCAAAGCAACTAAAAACTCTTGAAAACACGTGAAACGGGTGAAATACACATGGTTTAGCATGTGAAAGTTAGTGGGAGCATATGAAAGCATGTGAAAATAGTATGCTGCATGTGACGAGGCATGTGGAAGCATGTGAAAGTGGGACCTAGATGATTTGGAAAGATGTGAAATTTTGTCTTGGCATGGGTAGATGATTTTTTAGGGTTTTTTGGTAGGTAATGTAGGATTATGGTGAGATTAACAGGGATGATTATCTTCCATTGATTTTCTCGATTTGTCTTCTAGGCATCTTTTCAAAGATCTTGTATAGTAATGCCTGAAACTCGAAGGTTCTTCTTCTCTATGTTCCTTATCTTTTGGATTGAGGGATGTGATCCGCAACCTTCATCTGGAGATGTCATGAGTGCTTTTTTACCGGATGATTTCATACGGAGTTTGATATTCCCTTGTTGCTTCTTGAACGTTTTCCCAGTGAGGATGAGTGCTGGTATAATTCCAGCTTGCCCAATCTTTTGGCCATATTTCTCTCGGGATGCACCTGTTTTGCTGGAAGATAATTCTTTGTGCTTCACTATATTCTTCTTCCATGGATAAAATGGACACGAGAAATTTCCACTAGAATGACGACTCTGCTTGTGCCTCGACTCTTCCGTTAATAATCTTCACTGGCCTATGACACATAAATACCTTTTCTTTGTTGGAATCATTGAAACATTTTATCCAATATATCCTAGGCTTGAACCATAGTAAAAATACTTTAAGAGCTGGTTCAATATTGTCCAAAATCTTTGAAGACGTTGCACTTAAATTCTATGAAAATGTAGTACTGATGACATAGGTACCAGAAAAACCATAATAGTTCTTGTGGAAAATCCTTGGCTTGTGCTATGAATATATGGCAGAATAGATATTCTGGATTGACGCCATAAGGCTTGCGAATAGATCCTCCATGTTGTCGGAAAACATGGAGCTCATAATAAGTTCTTCTTTCCCTAATAAAAGACTGATCAAAGGGATCCATGAGGTTGAATCACTCCGGTGGATGATGCGTTGGCTTCAATGAACTTGTTCCTGGTATATTTGAAAGCATGACGATGTGGCTGATATTCTTTTGTTTTGACTTCAGTTTTCCTGGGTAAATCTCTTTGAGAATTCTTCCGGTCGAGACAGAAAATCTGCGAGAATATTATCCTTTCCTTTCAGGTGCCTGACTTTAAACTTGTATGGAGAGAACCATTGGGCCCATCTGAGAATCTGAGGATTGGGAATAATCTTTGCATTTATCTGGACCATCTTTGGGAAGGCCTTCATATCCATTTCTATCAGAAATTCTGTGTGAATCAGGAAATAATTGAATTTCTTGATTCCATTCTTTACTGCAAGAATTTCCTTGAAGGTGGAATGATAATGTTGCTCGGTATATTTGAACTTTCTGCTGGTATATCCGCATATTTTTCTCTGGCCATCTTTTTCTTCAAATAGAACGGCACTCCAATATTCATTACTAGCATCAGTTTGCAGTATCTTCTTACTGTTTGAAGGGATGTAGAGGGACTTGACATCTTTAGAAATCTCCTTTATGACTGTTTCATCTTGTTTCTCTCCCCATGATGGAACATTTTTCTTGAGCATCTCTGTGAACGGAGAAATGTATGTAGAGATATTTGGGATGAAATTTCTCACATAATTTACTATACCCAAGAACTGTTGGATCTGCTTTGTTGTGAAGCTGGTGTCTGGAAACTTGAGTAGTTCTTGACATATATGTGGTCTTGGACTGTATGCACCTTGGACAAAATGCATTCCAAGAAAATAAATCTCTTGTTGGGAAAGAACCATCTTTTTTGCTGAAATCATGATCCCATAGTGTGTTATCAATGCCTCAAACTGACGAAGTAAGTTGACATGTTCCTCCAATGTATCACTAAATAAAAGGATGTCATCAATGTAAACTAAAGAGGTATGGAGGATGGGATGGAATATTTTTATCATGGCTTTTTGGAACAAGGAGGGTGCAGTTTTTAACCCGTAGGGCATGACTTTCCATTGGAAGTGATGATCGGGGATGCAAAATCCTGTTTTGGGTCTTTCTTCAGGGTGGATTCCCAATTTCCAAAATCCAGATTTTATATCAAACTTGGAAAAATATTTGGCCTTGGCTAAGTGGGAGAAAAGAGTTAGTTTATTTGGGATATGGAATTTATCATCTTGGAGAAAATAGTTAAGTGGCTGGTAATTAATGACTAACCTGAGTTTTCCTTTTGTCTGCTCAGCTCTTTTGTTGACATAAAATTCTTTGCATGCCCATTGTGAATCCGATGACTCTATCAAATCAAATTCTAAAAGTTCTTCACATTCTTTCTTTGCAAGCTGAAGATGATCTGGATTCATGCCTGAATGACTGGCTGGATTTTGTTGGATTGATGTTTTTCATTCTTCTTGAAAGAGAGCTTGATAAAAAACTCTAAATTTTTCCATAACGAGATTTTCCTTTTCTTCATGAAATCCTTGTGGGATTCAACACATGAATACTCAATGCGATTTTGCTCAATCTCTTTGATTTGTTCGTCGTTGGTGATTTAGAATAGCCTTGGAATCTCAGAATATGGTTTGAACTGCTTCTTAAAAGCTATCCCGTTAGCCTTGATCTCTAAGTTGTCTGTAAATGTCGAATCCAACAATAAGATCTTTTCCTGGTACAACCGACCCTATCAGCTTGGTTCTGTACTTCAATCCTGGAAAGAACTCAATTGTGACCAGATGCTTTGTGATGACGGTGGTAGTCAGGATTCCATTTGATGCAGTGTTAAAATCCTTAAAGTGCGGCACCCATTGATCTTCAAGGAGAACTGCAGGATTTATGAGTGAAGAGGCAGCTCCAATGTCGATGAAAGCAATAACTCGAGTTGGTTTATCCCATTTGGATGAATAGACTTTGAGTTATACTTGAGGAATGACTACTTGAGCGTTGATCTCCTCTCGAGCTTCGATCGTTGGTTCTGAAATTTGGTAGTGCTCATTGCCTTGATCTTCATAAATATCAAGGGAGAATAAAGTTTCTTCACTAGGTTCATCATCCAATAAGAATATGGATTCAAGGTCCTCCTCTTTTCCGAGATGTATGCCAGTGTAATCTTAAATCTCTTCAAGGATTTTGACAGATATTCTCGATTGGGGGAAATTTTTTGCGAAATGTCCAATCTTGTGGCAAATAAAGCATCTGTTTTTCTTGTGAAAATTTCCTGGCCTTCTATGTCTAAAATATTTTGTGTGTCTCTTGGACCTTGGTTTTCCATATGGAATTCTTGGCCATCTGAACTTCCTGAATCCTTTCCGTCGCCTAGATGTGTGGCAGGAACATCCTGATCCAGTGATTAGATCGTATTTGCGACATGATTTGTCAAGCGCTGGATTCTGTTGGATAATTTATTTTAAGGTTGAGCACTTTGTACAGATGTCCTTCAATGCTACGAAAATAGCTTGCCTGATGTAGCCAACTTGTGGGATTGTTATTGATTGAAACTTTTCTTCAATCATGGTCATGGTTCGGCTTGCCAACATCTTTGGAAGGGAATAGACAAAGGCTTGCTTCAGGTTGATGTCTCTGCCGATTTCAAAGTATATATTTGCCATTTTTTGAAAATGCTTGTCAATGTCATTTCTGTCAAATGACACACACTTCATCTCAAAGAGTTGTCTTGCATTTTCTCCTGTCTTTGAACAGTATCTTCGTAGAACACTTCATGTAGGATTCTAATGTTGAAGGAAAAATCCTGGGATGTAAGAAAAATATTTTTGTCTTGAATCCCAAGTGAATTCCACCAATCTTTGAGGATTCCTGAGAACCATGAGTTAGTTCTGACAGGATGATATACTTTTCTCGTTCCACAAAATTTTTTGTCACCATCAAAGTATAGAAGTCTTGGATCCTTTGAGGCCATTTTGAAACATTGATGTCATCTAAGGTGAAAGTGTGGAAGCCAGTTCCAACTGGTTTTGACGCCATGGGTTCATGTCTTCTTTCTGGGAGTGGTTCATCCGTCATGCCTTCTTGATCCTCCTCTACTTTAGATATTTTTGGGTCTCTTGGTTGGCTCACAAATATTGGGGGATCGTATTCGTCAGAAGAGTTTGTTGTGGATTCATTGATGGATTGAGAGCTATCTTCCATTGTATCATCATCTGATGAATTTAGAGATTCAAACCATGTGGTATCTCCTTCTTACATGTTTCTTGGTTGGGAGACATAAAAGTCTGGAGTCTTCTGATCAGAAATCATCAGACTTTCTGGGTTGGACCCTTTTAAACTTACTCCTTGGTCTTGCCTTTTCTTGGTTTGTTTCTTGGCTGCAAGAGCATCGTTCCTTTCCTAAACCATTTTAGCAATATCGAATTCAGGTTCTTCTTTTAAAGGTTGGGTGAAAGAGATAGGATTCTTTGAGGTGGTAGGAAAGGTAGAAAAGGTAGAAAAGGTGTTGTCCAATTTTGGTGGGGAATATGTTTGTGTTGACATGGGGAAGAAGGTAGATTTTTAAGGGAAAAGTAGGGTCTTTTGTGACTCAAAGCGGTCATTTCTCAAAAGTTGGATTTGTTCCTTGATTGAAATCGTCTCCTTTTTGTGTTGTTGGAAGAAGTGGAAAAGTGAAGTTCCTGGTATACAAATCTCATATTGTAAATTTTCCAATCTTAGCTCCAAGGCTTTGATTAGTCCTGTATGCTGAGACAATGTCTGCTCCACCTTTTTCTCAATTGTTTCCACTTTGCTCATTAACTTGTTTTGTGTATGGGCCACATTTTTTATGGTGTTGTCAATATTATTAAGAACTTTTTTTTGGCAGATGGAATTTTTTGATTGCCAGTTCATAGTTGCCTCGATGTCACTTGTTGGGAGGTTTTTCTCCAGAAGGTAGTACTATGTTTTTCTTGGGGACTTTTGGAGCATGGCTGATACCTTATTTTTCAAAAGGTTGGGGTGGAGGAAAATCTTGGGTATGGCTGGAACATGAAGGGCTCAACATGAATATTTGTGGGAGTGTGGACTTTTGGGTTGATGGAGTTTTAGGTTCAGGTGGTTTTTTGGGTTCAGGGTGATGAGCTGATGGCGGTTTTGGTTTTAGGGTGGTTTCACTGTCTTCCTAACTTAGAGTGAATTATTCTGGTAATTTTGGTCGGTCTTGGGGTTTGTAACTAACAAGAAATCATATTTACCTTGACGGCTTAATGATCCAATTGAAGGGTCTTTATTTTCATATCTGGCTCGAAATTGCTTTTCAGTAGTTTTCCCCTTTTTCTTTGATCATGGTTTAGCCTTGTTGAGGTCAAATCTTTCCCAATGATGCAGGTGGTGCTCATCATATTCTCCACTTAGATCTTCAAAACAATCTTGGCAGTCGCAGCCGAGATCCCAAGGGCAGTGTCCCGTAAAGGGGCATTTGAACCACCAAACTCTTTTGCCGTCATTGTCAAAATGTTTACACCAGTCATGTTCTTCCATGATAGTTTGTATATTCCAAAAAGGTTCTCTCTGAGGGTCAGGGTCAGGGTTTGTGTCTTTGGGTTGGATCATTTGGCAAGAAAATATGGTTTTATTGGGTTTTTTGAGATGGGAATGGTCAAAGCTTAAGGAAACGATTTTGTCATTTCTTTTGGTAAAAGTTGGCTCACCAGATTGTAGAGGTCTTAACCTTTCATAGTTTGTAATCCAGGAATCCGGAAGAATTTTGACAAGGTCATCTCTGGAAATTTGTCTGGGTATTTGGGTGCACATGGTATTTTCTTTGGTAGCATCAATATTCAAAAGTAAAGCATTTTCTCCTCCGGGAAGGCATAGATCCATGGCATGATTTTTGACCCGCCACCCCATTTGGTAATGAAGAGTGGCTTGGATAGAGTCTTTCTCTTGTGGGGCACCTTGAATTTGGACTTGGATTTTTAGTGCTTCGGTTAAGTATGGGTCAAAAAGGGACATGTTGAAATTTGGAAAGATAGTTATGAAGACAGTCCCTGCATTCAAGGTAACTTCTGCAGTACCCAAATTTGCATGTTGGTACTCCAAGTATCTTGTATCTAGAAGAGAAAGTCGAGCAACAACAGGTTGACCTTTTCTTCCATCATAAGTGAGAGCAATTCGAATAGCACCAAAATGGATATGGGTAAAACCATGATCTCTCCATTGTCTTGGAAAATCATCTGGAATTTGGAGGGTAATAAATTGTTCCTCTCAACTAGCAAGAATAGGATGTTGGTCAAATTTTGAGACATCAACATATTCTTTGACTCTTTTTGGTTTGTGTTGGACTAAGGAACGGATTTGGGTCCATGGTGCAAATGATTTTTTGGCAAAATCTGAGTAAGGGTTTTTGAGGGGTAGTTCAGTGAAAGATACTTTTTGTTCATCGGGTAGGATATCGACTTCATAGAGGTAATCATATTTTTTGGACAAGGTTTTATATAGAGTGGGAGAAATATTCATTTTTGCAAGGGAAGAGGATGATGGAAACGACTCAGACATATTTAGTAAACTTTAATGTACCTAGTAAGTGCCAAGCGTAACCTCGTTCGAGTAGTGACGAGGAAGGTCAGGGCCCTACCGGTGTAAGTATGATGAAGTAAGAAGTAAGAGATATACATATATTCTACCGTAAAAACAGTTAAGGAAAAACTACAGTAGCAAAAGTCAAGAATCCCTCGGCTCAGAGTAAAGGAAATACAACAGGAATCTCCCGGGATACCGTCCCGTAGTCAGGAATTAATTATGCGGTACAGGGGGATCTCCCGGAATACGTCTGTAGTCCCAAAATAAATATGCAGTACAGGGAGATCTCCCGAAATACGTCCATAGTCCCAAAATAAATATGCAGTGTTGGGGGGTCTCCCGAAATACGTCCGTAGTTCCAAAATAAATATGCAGTGCTGGGAGATCTCCGAAATACATTCGTAGTCCCAAAGTAAATATGCAACTCAACAATTACATGACAGTTACAGTATTGAAATTTATAGTTTAGACTACATGCAACAAAGGAAAAGTAGGAATCTACCTAATCATGCTGAACAAAATTTCAAGTAGACAGTCAAAACATGTAGGCATGCTTTCCTAATCTAAACAGGGTAATTAAACATAATAGTACAGTTCAATCAAAGGAAAACAATTTATGATTTAGAAGAAAAATGGGAATTTTACAAAAATAGCCCGTGTATGTACTCGTCACCTCACGTACACGACGCTCATACACCAAACAGTACCAAACATCCTTAGGGGAAGTCCCCCCCCCCCACAAAGTTAGGCAAGCCACTTACCTTGAACCGCTCAAATCAATCCGAAAATACTCTCTGCCACGAGTATCCAACTATGAATGGCCCAAATGTAATCAAATCAGTTGCATAATCTAAATATAACTACAAGCAACTACTTTAGCTAATGGATTCGAAGCTACAGAATGAAAATAGGAAAAATTCCCAAAAAGTCTCTCCGGTCCAATGACTCGGAATCGGGATGAAAGTTACCAATTTAGAACACCCGTTCACTCATGAGACCACTCATCCAAAAATTATCTAAATCCGACGCCTAAAACTCATTCAAAACTCAAAAATTCCCTCAAGGAATCGCCTTCTTCCAAGCTCAAAATACAAAATGGAGTGAAAATGGACTAACCCTAGATTTCAACCTCTTTTCTGCCAAGCGATCCTCGCACCTGCGGCCGTTTCTTGCAACTGCGGGTATCGCACCTGCGCGTTTCATTAAAGTCACCAGGTTCCGCACCTGCGCCCAGGTTTCGCACCTGCCGGCTCGCATGTGTGGCAAAGCTTGCGCACCTGCGCTCCATCCCCATCTCCACAAGTTCCGCATATGCACTTTTTTCTGCGCACATGTGAGTCCGTACCTGCAGTTCCCACTCCGAAGGTGCGAAACACCAGGCACCAGAAAAACTACAGCAATGTCCTAAGTCAAAAAATTCATCCGTTAAGCATCTGAAACACACCCGAGGGCCCGGGACCTCAACCAAACATACCAGTCAATCCTATACCAACATACGAACTTAGTTGTGCCTTCAAACCCTATTGAACAACATCAATAACATGAATTGAGCATGGATTCAAGCCTAAGGAACTTTGAATTTTTCATATTTCTACAAATGACGCCGAAACATATCAAACCTCGTCCGAATGACTTAAAATTTCACACACAGGTCACAAATGACACTACGAACCTACATCCACTTCCAGCATTCCATTGCGGGATCGATATCAAAATTTCACTACCGGCCGAAATCGCCAAAAATCCAATTTTCGCCAATTCAAGCCTAAATCTACTATGGACCTGCAAAACACATTTCGGACACGGTCCTAAACCCAAAATCACTCAATAGAGCTAACAGAATCGACGAAATTCCATTTCGGAACCGTCTTCACACAGTTCCGACTATGGTCCAAATTTAAGACTTAAGCTCTCATTTAGGCACTAAATGTCCTAAAACACTCCGAAACTCAAAACCTATCATCTCGGCAAGTCACAATAGCAGAAATAAATATGGGGAAAGCAATTATTAGGGGATCGGGGCTCTAACTCTCAAAACGACCAGCCGGATCGTTACACAATCTCCTCTAATCTCTAAAGCCTTATATATCTTTCAAGTTTTTCCGTTATACAAGACCTTCAGATTTTGTTGTTAACCCTTTCGCGAAACAAAAAGTCCTATTATCTTCTTATTTCTGCTATACTCAAACCAAATGGAGAAGACGTAAAAAACCGTATCGTAAAAAGAAAATACTACATCATTGCGGTCGGCCGCATAAAACACTGGTGGATCTGCGCCCTGAGAAGTGTGTTCCCGGGGGCGCATTGTCACCTCCGACTTTACTATCGAGAAAAATTCATCAGTCCCTGGTTGATACGAGCTAGTGTCGAGGTATATATGCTCGATAACTGAGAACTTCCTCAAGCAGGTAAAGAAAGACAACAACTGGAAAGGCAAAGAGGTGGTGATTTTGGCGCCCAATAAAAACTTCACTACCCACATGGAAGGGTTTTTGAGTGTTTACACTTACTCTTTCACGTTGGGTCCCCTCGATCCTGTTATCATTGATTTATGTCACAAGCCAAATAACCTTTTTTTGGCGGATTGTTATCCTGCTCTGATTTTTCGTGAGCAAGGTCGAGGGACTTCCTTTCACCCTCGACCATCTCATAAGGTTGTACAGCCCCCGACTCTATCAAGGAGGGTTAATAAAACTTGAATGTCAGGCTACCAAGGCGCTGATCTCGAGCATAGATGGCGACAAAGATTGAGGCTGGATGCGTAGGTTTGTTCGAATGAGGACTTCTTACTTAATCCCAGCCGAGAAGATTCCATTTCCGGAGAAATGGAATATGAAGCGTGAGTACAATCCCACTGGTAGCCTCTATTTGTTATTTTGTTCCTTTGATTTTTATCATCGATATCTTTTTCCATGACGTAGCGGTTGCTTGGATGCCTAGTGCCATCCCCGACCTCAAGAGATGGGTCAGGGACCTAGTCTCGGCTTATCAAAGGGTCTATGGGAGGCCAAAAATCATGGTAAGGTCTCTTTCACATGTATAGTGGTTTGATTAAGATATTCTTCTTATACATACTCAATTTTCTTATATACAGGCCTAGGCAAAGATGATTTCATGAGGCCCCTGTCTGGTGAGGAGGATACTTCGACCCTGGTCCCGAAACCGGAGAAGGATAAAAAGAGGAAAAGGACCTCAACCTGCGAGGATCCAAAGCCCAAGAAAAATCTGGCTCGTAAGCCGAAGAAAGATATCGTCCTCTTTCCAGCTGAGTCAATTCTAATCCTGAGAGAGGAGGACGAGGATGACGGCTCCTGGCTGGTGGACCGAACAAAGCCAAATACTGAGGCTCAGAAGACCTCCGAGCCTGTGGGACCCAAAAATAATCTGCCCTGAGCGGACGTGGCTTTGGGAGGCAATTCGGGTGGAGTCCCCGAGTTGGAAAAAGCTGAGAGTGCCTCATCCCAAGGAAAAAAGGTAGTGGAACTGGCCGTGGAGGTTAGTCTCGATGCTCCTCGAGTTGAAAAGAATGCCCCAAGTGACCCACTTGGGGCAATAGAAAATGGAGACTCGTCGATCCTCCCTTCATTTTCTAAGGAGGCAATTCGGGAGGCCCAAGCTATGAGGGCCCCCGATGTAGAAGGAGCCCACAGAGGGGAAGGCCCCTTCCGTGGTTATTTTACTAGGATCGAATATGTCACCAATTTGAGCAACTTGGAGATACCGAGAAAGGATCCAAGTATGACCTCCTCGAGCCTCGGATTGACCAACTAGTTCCTAGCCCCCAGCACCTGTCTCGGGACCAAATGAACCTTCACCATCTCCATCCCGAAGGATGCCTGAGTTTTTGCCACCCCCATAGGGGTGGCCAATTATATTCGGGTTCTGGTCACGGAGGAGAAAAAGGCCCTAATCGGGTAAGCCTTAACTTCCCTTATGAATATCGTACTTGAGTTTTTCTCCTTTGTCTAACTTCTTACTTTTATCTGTGCAGGCCCCGATGCTTCATCATGAAGCATTTTCTAAGTCTTGAGTTGAGTTAAGTCGGTACGAGGCTGACATGCATAAGCTTACTGAGGAGAGGAATGTCATCAAACTTCACAGCGGGCAAAAGGAAAAAGAGATCAAGGATCTCCGGGCCGAGTTAGCCACGACTAGAAAAAAATACCAACTTGATTACGCAAGTAATGAAAATCTTAGAAGCTCATGACATCAGCTCGGGGATGATGGATTACACTTCAATCTCACAGATTCAGCAGAAGGTTGAGAGAATCGAGTAGTTTCGTGAAGAGGTCGATATGATGAAGGCAGAGACTTTAGAATGGAAGCAAAATATGGACTGCCTTGTCTCAGAGAAAGAAGTTTCTCGAGCCCAGCTGTCGTCCACTGAAAGTCAACTTCAGGGCATGAAGGAAAAGAACTTGGCACAGGCCAAGAAAATAGAAGAGCTCGAGGCGCGGTTGGCCACTGAACTTGCAAAGGCCAAATTTGAGGCTGAAAATTCTAAGGTCGATGTGTAGGGGATCGTGGCCGTCTACCGGTATGATGCTAAAGCTGCTAAAGCCCAAGCAAGAGAGACTATCGAGGCTGCCCAAACTCGAGCACAATAGATTGCCGAACTCGCCAAGTGCCAATCTCGGAGAGAAACCCTAGTTAAGATCGGAGCTGGGGGTTTTAATCTCACTGATGTGATACAAAAGGCCAAAGAGTAAGGCAGTGGCCTCCTCCGATGATGATGATGAAGACGCCGTAAGCGGTTCTGAGAACGGGGGGACCCCGATAGAGAAGAAGCTGGCCCCGAGAATAGTTAGGAACCTTAGGATTTTTCTTTTTTGATCTTTTGTGTGGGACCATGATCGGTCCTTGTAAATATCTTCATATGTATATATAAAAGCTCTCTTTTCTCTCGAGCTTGTCTTTATTTCATTTCCTGCCTTGAGAAAATTTTGTTTCGTTCATGACTTATGAACATTTGTTTCATTCATGCCTTATGAAGATATTGTTCACAAGTTTGAAACTTAGGCAATTTGACCGAAGTCAGACTAGTGTAAACTTTATAATAGAGTGAGTACTTTATCGAACTCGAAGTAGGGTGACCCTTAGGTTTTAGTTGAATGAGGATGATTTCTTGAACTCAGAGATAAAATGGCCCTTGGGCTCTTGAATTAGGTTGATATTGCTTTTAAAAAAAATGGCTTGTTTCCCTTTTCGTCTTAAAATTTTTACTATTAATCATATAAAATCTGTTATGCCTTAGCATGAAATAAGGAATTTGCTCGAGAGTTCGAACGGTTCCGTACCCATTAGGGTTTTCGAGGGTCTATATTATCGAGACCCTTTGTTTCGTAATGCTTCAACATAAAATAAAGAGATTGTTCGAGAGTTTGAATGATTTTTGCACCCATTAGGGTTTTCGAGGGTCGTTATTATCGAGACCGTTAATAATTTAGTCGTGCGTAGCCTTTTTAACCGGCTTATGAAAATATTTGAAGGCATGTTTTATAACAGAAATCGAACGTCTCTGAACCGTGACAATTTTGGTCATAGCCTTTAGCTTGGGATTTTCCTTTTGGGACTTTTTCCTAGTTATACTTCGAACTTGTTCGAAGTGTCAGTCCCCGAGTAGGGTGGCCGTGGCCTATAAAATTGAGGGTTGCCTTTTTATGGTCTTACGGTCTCAAGGTTTTAGTAATTTGATCATGTCGATTTTTGGATGGCAGTCCCCGAGTGCGGGGTTAATTGTTCGACTTTAGTTTTGATCGGCCCTTAAGCCATTTTCCATAATAGATCACAAGTACGAAATTGTAAAGTAAAAATTTTATTAAGGCATGAAATGTTTGGTAGGGAAAAATACTTCTTTCAATAAATTATACATGCGTACATGTTTTCCATTAGGGCTCGAGTAATCTACATGGGCACGGTTCGGTCGACCATTTGTCCATTACAAAATTTACCTATCGAGACCATGTTGACACGAAGTACTTTTCTAATAACATTCGAGGGTGATTCCCCCCAGTATTCGAGGTTGATTGTGAAGAAGCCTCCGATACTATTAAATTACTCTAAGTTAGCACGAACAGTGGTTGCCTCGTTAAAAACCTCGCAAAAAAAACCCATTTGGGACAAAAACCGGTGTAAGGGAAAAAGAGTGCAACGCGTGCTTTCATACCTAAGGACTTTGTGTTGAAGAATCCCTCGATGTCTTCGATTGAACACCTTCAATCGGTTAATATAAAATATAAATGAAAATGGAGAAGGTGGTACCTTAGTAGTAATATCGTTTGAGGAGTGATATGTTCCAATTGTTTGGTAATTGCTCGCCGTTCATCGTGCCAAGTTTGTAGGATCCTTTTCCGAAGATATCGAGGACCTGATACGGTCCCTCCCAGTTTGGTCCAAGTTTTCCTTCGTTTGGGTTTCGAGTATTGAAGGTCACTTTTCTCAAAACTAAGTCCCCGATTTTAAAGTGTCAAAGATTGGCTCTTCTATTTTAATACCTTTTGATCCTGTGTTTCTTTGCGGACATTCAAACGAGGGTGGCTTCTTGCCTTTCATCAAGAAATTCGAGGCTTGTATTCATAGCCTCGTGATTTGACTCTTCCGTTGCATACCGAAACCTGAAGCTAGGTTCCCCGACTTCTACCGAGACCAGGGCTTCGACACCATAGACTAAAGAGAACGGTGTTGCCCCCGTACTAGATTTTGATGTAGTTTGGTACGCCCAAATAACCTCGGGCAATATTTCTCTACATTTTCCTTTAGCGTCGATCAAGCTTTTCTTTAGATTTTGAATGATGGTCTGTTTTGTCGATTCGGCCTGTCCGTTCCCACTAGGATGATACAGCGTTGATATAATCCTTTTTATCTTGTGGTCTTCGAGAAACTTCATCACTTTGCTGTTGACAAATTGCTTCCCATTGTCGAATACGATCTCGGCAAGCATCCTAAATCGACATATAATATGGTCCTAGATGGAATCTATGACTTCTTTTTCTCTGACTTTCTCGGAGGCTTGTGCTTCAACCCACTTAGAGAAATATTTAGTCATAAACAAAATGAACTTAACTTTTCTTAGGGCCAATGGCAGAGGGCCGAAGATGTCCATTTCCCATTTCATGAACGACCATGGGGATAAGAATGAATGTAGTTGCTCTTCGGGTTGGTGAATTATCGCCGCATACCTTTGACATTTGTCCCACTTTCGAACAAACTCCTTTGTATTATTTTCCATATCAACCCAATAGTATCCTGCTCTGATGACTTTGTGAACCAATGACTCGGCGCCGAAATGATTTTTGCAGGTGCCTTCATGAATTTCTAGAAGGACGCAGTCGGCATCTCCTAGACCCAAACATATTGCCAACGGTCCATCGAATATCCTTGTATACAGTGTCCCATCATCGGCCAATGTGACTCATGCGGCCTTCGTACGTAGAGTCCTCGATTCCTTAGGATCCGATGGGAGCTTCCCGCTCTTTAGGTACTCGATATATTTATTCCTCCAATCCCAGGCCGGACTTGTGGAGTTTATTTTGGCGTGGACTTCATTGGTTACTAAACTCAAAAGTTGTACTAAAGTCCCCAAGCTAAGCTGGTCGTCTTCGACTGATGACCCCAAATTTACAAGGGCACCGACCTCGCTGTTTCGTTCTCGAGGTACATGTTGTAGGGTCCATTCTTTAAATCGGTGTAGAGCCAACTGTAGTTTGTCCAAGTACCTGTGCATTTGGTCTTCTCGAACCTCAAAATTTTGTTGAATAGTTTACCACAAGTAGGGAGTCACATTTGGCCTCGACGACATCTGCTACCAAACTCTTAGCTAGCTCAAGATCTGCAATCATGCGGCCTCATTGTTAGTCAATTTTGAAGTTTTGATAGACTGTCTAATTGTATTACCTGTGGGCGGCTTCAAAATGATGCCTAGCCCGGACACCTTCACGTTCGAAGCGTCGTTTGTGAAAAGGGTCCACGCCCCCGATGATGTACCCAATTTTAATAATAGTTCCTTTTTGACCTCGGGTACGAGGGCTGGCGTAAAGCTAGCCACGAAGTCTGCCAAGATTTGAGACTTGACTTTATTGTCGTTTGGTGTTGATACTCAATATCGTACCCGCTGATCTCGACGACCCTTTTGGTCGATCGGCCCGAGAGTTCGAGCTTATGCAAAATATTGCGAAGGGGATAGGTAGTCACTACACAAATTGGATGACATTGAATATGCAGTTTTAATTTCCTAGAGGCGCTTATTAGAGCAAGCGCTAATTTTTCTAAGTGTGAGTAACGAGTCTCGACCTCGCCTAGGGTTCGACTAACATAGTAAACAGGAAATTGTGATACCTTGCTTTTCTCGAACTAGGACCCCACTTACCCCAATTTTCGAGATTGCTAAGTATAAGTAGAGTTGCTCGTCCGCTTTAGGAGTATGAAGAAATAGAGGCTCGAGAGGTACCATTTTAGTTCCTCCAATGATTTTTGGCATTCTAGGGTCCATGCAAAATTGATATTCTTTTTGTGCAGTGAGAAGAACTGGTGACTTCTATCCGAGGACCTCACAATAAATCGGCCTAGGGCAGCTATGCGCCATGTTATCCTTTGTACTTCCTTAACATTATCCATGACTAGGAGTGGCAAACGGGCGGGTCGGGTCGGGTCGGATATGGTTCGGGTCGAAAACGTATAATGAAAAAATGGATAAATTATCCGACGTGACCCATATTTAATACGAAAAAGATGGGTTAATCGGCGGATTATATGGGTAACCATATTATCCATGCCTTCTTGAATATGATCACTTTTGGGAGAATTCTTAGTCTCCCTAACTTGAAGAACCCTCAACTTGAGGGCTTTACAAATGTAAAAGTTAGACTCATTGGTTATCCATTGGTTACCGATTAATTATGCATTTTCTAAATGGATAATATGGTTCTTATCCACATTTGACCCTTTATGAAAAAGTTCATTATCCAACCCATTTCTTCGTGGATAATATGGGTGGTTACATATTTTATTTTAACAATTTTCCTACCCCTATCCACGACCGTGATATCTTCGATGGCCTTGATTTTATCAGGGTGGATCTTGAGGCCCCAATTTGATACCATGACGCCGAGGAAATTCCCCGAGCCAACCCTGAATGCGCCGAGTTGAGTTTCATGTTGTACTTTCATAGTATGTCGAAGGTCTCCTGCAAATGCTTCAAATGGTCCTCTGTGCAGGGAATTAACTAGCATGTCATCAATATAAACTTCCATCGATTTTCCTATTTGTTCTTCGAACATTTTATTTACTAGGCGTTGATAAGTAGCACCAACATTTTTTAGTCCAAATGACATTACGTTATAAAAATAGGTACTGTACTTAGTGATGAACGAAGTCTTTTCCTGATCCTCCTAGTTCATCTGTATTTGATTGTACCCGGAATAGGCATCGAGAAAGCTAAGGATCTTGTGGTCGGCCATGGAATCGATCATGTAGTTGATATTCAGCAAAGGAAAATAATATTTAGGGCATGCCTTGTTCCTTATAGTCTACGCACATTCTAAGTTTATTCTCTTTTTTAGGGACTACGACTATATTTTCTATCCATTCGGGATATTTTACCTCCCGAATGGACCCTATTTTTTTAGAAGTTTTGTTACCTCGTCTTTGATGAATGCATGTTTCACCTCGGACTAAGGCCTTCTCTTTTGATTTACCGGACAGAACTTTGGGTCCAAGCTCCATCAATGGGTAGTGATCTCCGGTGGAATCCCTATCATATCTAGGTGGGACCAAGAAAAACAATCCATATTATTGATAAGGAATTTAATGAGTTTTTCCCTGAGCTACGGGGTTAACCTCGTGCCCATGTATACCTTTCGCTCGGGTAGGTACTAGAGAAATATGACTTTCTCTAGCTCTTCGACCATTGATTTTGTGGCGTCGGAGTCATTGGAAATTATGAAGGATCGGGGATCCAATGTTTGTCGTCCTCGTCTGCCCCTTGTTCCTCAGATTGGGTCGAGGTTGGTACCTATGGTTGATATTTGACCTCCTTCTTTTCTTTTGACTCTGATCCCTTTGCTGACGAAAGCGCCGATACCGATATTACTTCATTGACCGCGAAGATCTCTTTGGCAGCATGTTGTTCCCTATACATCTTTTTTACTCCATCCGGTGTTGGGAATTTCAGCATTTGGTGAAGGGTTGAGGGAAACACGCTCATGTTGTGAATCCAGGGTCTTTCGAGTAGGGCGTTGTATCTCATATCTCCCTCGATCACATGGAACTTTATTTCTTGAATAGTCCCGGCCACATTTAAATAGTAAGATGATTTCACCTTTAGTTGTTTCACTTGCCATGTTGAAACCATTGAGAACCTGAGTTGCGGGCACGATCTGATCCTGTAGGCCGAGCTTCTCTACGACCCTCGATCGAATAATATTGCTCGAACTCCCTGGATCAATTAGAACACGTTTAACTCGAACATTATTCATAAGAGTAGAGATTACCAATTCATCATTGTGGGGTTGTGATATCGCCTCTACTTACTCGTCATTCAACGACAAGGTGCCTTCCGGTACATAGTCTTGAGTTCATTTCTCCCTGGTGATCGACACCTTGGTGTGCTTGAACACGGGCCCTAATGGTATGTCGACCCCACCAACGATCATGTGAATCACGTGTTGTGGTTTTTCCTATTCAGTTTTCCTTTTTGCATTCCTGTCTCTGAAGTGACTTTTAGCTCTGTCACTCAGGAATCTCGAAGGTGATCCTCATTGAATAGAAGGGCCACCTCCTCCCTTAGCAGTCTGCAGTCTTCGATTCTATGACAATGGGTACCATGGTATTTTCATATTTGGTTGGAGTTCCTTTGAGCTGGATCGGTCTGTAGGGGTCTGGGCCATCTAGCATTCTTGATTCTCCCAATGGATGACACAATACCTGATGTGTCGATGCTGAAGTTGTATTCTTATAACCGTGGCACTTCTGTGGGCTCGACGTGTTTATCGAAGCCACTTTTGCTCATGAGCCCTCGAGAGTTCTGTCCTTGATCATTTCTTCGATCATTTTGAAGGGGATTACGTCTTGGACCGTTGTTTCTACAATCTGCATTGTATGGTTGATATCGATCCATGTTCGATTAGGGTTCCCTATCGATGTCCCTTTGAACTCTATTGAAGGGCCTGTTTGGGTAAACGAAATCGGAAGGGGTCCCTAATTGATCATCCTCGACCCTGATCTTTTTCTTGCACCGATTATGCACATCGGCCCTGGTCACCGCTGGATATTCATTTAAATTCTATTTTAGCTGCCGTGATGCTACTGAACTTTGCTCGTCCAAACCTTGAGTGAAGGCTAGAATAGCCCAATCATCTGTTACAGGGGGTAGGTCCATGCATTCCATCTGGAATTGAGATACGAATTCCATTAAAAATTTTGTTGTCTTTCTGTTTCACTTTGAAGAGGTCTGACTTCCTAGCCGCAACCTTTATTGCTCCGGCGTGTGCCTTCACGAAAGAATCTTCAAGCATGGCGAAGGAATCGATTGAATTGGGTAGAATATTGTGATACCATATCATCGCCCCTTTTGACAATGTTCCTCAAAATTTCTTCAGTAGAACGGATTCAATCTCATCATCTTCTAAGTCATTCCCTTTTATTGTGCATGTATAAGAAGTGACATGCTCATTAGGGTCAGTGGTCCCATTTTATTTGGGGATTTCCGGCATGCGAAATTTCTTCGGAATGGGCTTCGGAGTCGCACTTGGGGGGAAAGGCTTCTGCACGAACTGCTTCGAATCCAAACCCTTTAGAATCAGTGGTGCCCCGGTATTTGTCAACCCGGGAGTTGTATGTTTCTACTTTTTTGTCATTCGCCTCGATTTTCTTTTCACATGATTCAATCCGTTTAGTGAGCTCCTTGAGAATTTTCATAATGGAAAGATCAGCCCCTGATTCATTGGCGTTCGATCTCTCCGGTAAAGGTTCAGCCCTGCGAACAGCTTCTGGTGAGAGTTCAACCCCACTTGGTGCTCGGTGTTGATTATGTAGTTGTGCTATAGCGGCTTTCTGAGCCTGTAGCATTTCAAATATCAATTTGAGGTTGACTCCACCATCTTCTCCGCCCTACGTACCTCGACCACTGGATCGACCTTCCCTGCGTATGCTAACTTCGAGATCAGCGCCCAGATTTGCATTTAGGGCGATATGTGAACTGATATCGATGTGATTTGCAATTGGTACTCCCTCAAGGTCAGCCTAAGGCACCTCGATCCCTTGGGTGGCTATATTGTCATTTTCCCCATGAAATCCGAGGCCATTGTCACCACGTTTGGGTGCTATTTGTGAGTTTGACATGTTTATCCTGAAAACAAAAACACTTACAAGAACAAGCGTAAAGTAGTGTGTGTTATCGGAATCAGTATTAAGCAATTACTATTATCCTTAGCCCCACGGTGGGCGCCAAATTGTTTACCCTTAAATTCGGATAACAATTAAACATATGTAACGACCCGGTCGGTCAACCCATAGAAATTGCATTTTTATTACTGTTATTGACTTGTCATAGGTTGGTTATACTGTTATTGATGTGTTAGAGTTGGTAGGCTTGAAATCGGAATGGTTGTAGTGAGAGTTTAGTCGCTTGGTCTTTAAAAATAACCTAGAAGTTGGAAAAGTCAACTGATAGTTGACTTATTGGTAAACTACCTTGGAATGCGGATTTTATGGCTCGGATAGCTTCGTTAGGTGATTTAGGACTTAGGGGTGTGTTCAGAATATTTTGGTGAGGACCGGTGTAGAATTAGGCTTGAATTGGCGAAACTTCGGTTTTGGTGATTTTCGGTCGGCAATGGAAAATAGGTTATTAGGGTCGGAATAGAATTTCGGAAGTTGGAACAGGTTCGTAATGTCATTTTTGATATGTCTGCAAAATTTCAGGTAAAACGGAGTTGTTTTGGAAAGTTTCGGCATCGTTTGAGGATTTTAGAAATTTCAAAGTTCTTAGGCTTGAGTTTGATGTGATTTTGGTGTTTTGATGTTACTTTTAGTGTTTCGGGAGTGCAACTAAGTTTGAATGATCATATATAAGGTGTTGGTATGTTTAGTTGGGGTCCTGAGGGGCTCAGGATGGTTTTGAGTGGTTAACGGAGAGTTTGGAGTGTTTGTGTTGCTGCTAAAGTTGCTGGTGCTGGTGGAACTGCGCCTACTGATGGGTCATCGTAGGTGTGGGCCTGCAGGAGCAGAAAGAGACTCCGTATGTGCGAGATTTGGCCAGCCAGGTGCGGAATATGAGTCCCAGGTGCGGAGTTAGGCCGTTTAATGAAAAGTCGCAGGTGTGGTCCCACAGGTGAGAGACATGGGCCGCAGGTGTGGAACCCCTAGGCAGAAAGTATAAATTAAAACCCTCCGCGACCATTAGACCTTTTAACACGATTATTTGTACGGACAGAGAGCCTTGGGGGCGATTTTTGAAGAGGGAAATCAGTGTTCTTCATAGAGGTAAGTGTTTTGATCATTAAAACTCATTTATAGGTGATTATAGAAGACAATATCAACATTTAATTTATAAAAGTCAGTAGAAAATGGTGGGTTTAGGGCTTGAGATTATGAGACCTTTAGGGATTGGTTTGAGGGGTCAAACTAACTCCGATTTTAGTGTTCTTTATATGGACGGACTCTTGGGATGATGAAGAAAATTTTGGTATAAAATTTGTCGGGTTCCGAGACGCGAGCCCGGGGGTCGGGTTTTGAGCTAATATTGGTACTTTTCAATTGGAAGTCATTCTTTAAGCATAAATTGATGATAAAAATCTGAACACGGTAGAGTTGGAGCACTTAGAGGCCGGATTTAGAGGCAAAGGCACTGCAGAATAGTATTTTAGCCGGTTTTGAGGTAAGTAACGTTTTCAAACTTGGTTCTGAAGGTTCGAAACCCCGAGCTAAATTGTTTATGACTATTGTTGGGATGACGCACATGCCAAGTGACAGGCGTGCGGCGTGCACCGAGTATTTGTGTCTTGGCTTATCCCATGGCACCGCTTAGTGATTATTCCATGATGATATATGTACTTCTGTTAATGTGGTAATTGTGAACCTGTTAGAAATCATGTTAAGTATAAATGATAGGCTTCACGCCAAAAATGCTGAGACCCGAGTGGTCGTATATTACTGTCCCATTTTGTGATTATTTGATTTCGTATACGCAGTCTCGTTATAGCATATCACTTCATATCTCAGTCTCAGTATTGTTAATTATATGCATACTTATCATTGTGTCGGGCTGATAGATGCATCTGTGATCCATGTGAGTGAGACTAAAGAGTAATGACTGAGTGAGGCCGAGAGCCTGTTATTGAGACAGTGATGAGATTGGACTGCATACCGCATCGATATTAAATCATGCCTTCGTTGGCTTGATACACCTCAGTGAGCGCATTGATGTGAGGGATGGATCTTCCCTGGACATGGATATTGTCCGAAGTGGATGTTATGTGAGGTATAGATCGTCCCCAGGCATGGATCTTTTCCGAGTGTTGTATTCCGGAGATGGACTTTCTCTGTGGGGCTGGATTGGCCTTTTTCCTCAGTACGGAGTGGCTACGGTCACCGGTGTTTATGCATATTTCGGGATGGAACTTCCCTGGGCCTGAGATCCATATATAGTACATAGTGGACTTCTGTGGGAGAGCTGTGAGCACTATGTGCATATCCACACTGGTTTAATACATATATTTTACGATGGCATGTAGAGTATACTGGCATACTTGGCATATTTAATCATCATGATAAACTTTTAGCATTTCTAAATTATGTATATTGTTTATTGTAAAATTTTGAGGTTTTGTCCGTCACTACTTCACAGGCCATAGTTTGGGTTCGTTACTTTTGAGTTGGTTTACTCATGTTACCCCCTGCACTTTGTGTGCAGATTCAGGTACATCGGGACCCGGTAGTGGATATTGAGCAACGGTCAGGGTTTTCATTGTTGTTGTCGAGGTAGCAGCTGGCGACCGCGACCTCGTCTTCTCTTCCTTATTCCACCTGCTGCACTTATTTTGAGACAATGTTGTCCATTTTCTCCTTTTCTTTTTGCTTTATGTTATAGTAGCTCATGACTGAGTGAGCCCGGATCTGGGGTTGGAGGTTTAAATTTAGTTTTCAAACACTGTTTTTCAACTTCAGATTCTTAGTATTAACAATAAATTCTTTTAAAATTTTATTTTTACGAGAAATTGAATTTAGCTTAGTTAAAAAGAGCGACTTATCTGGTTCCACGAGAGGTGCCATCACGACTCCGAAATTGCATCGTGACAAGATGGTCTCAGAGCGCTAGGTTAAATAGGTCTCACCAGTCATGAGCAGGTTTAGTAGAGTCTTGCGGATCGGTACGGAGACGTCTATACTTATCTTCGAGAGGCTACAGAACCCTTAGGAAGAATGCCACATTATTGAATTATGTCGTGCGACTCTGTTGAATTCTCAAACTAAACTTCTGTTGTTTTCATTCTCTCAGAGATGGTGAGGACTGGTGCTACTGATCGTGGTGATCAGACACCAGCAGGATCAGCTGGAGGTCGCGGCCGTGGTCGAGGCCGTGGCAGAGGGAGGGGTGCAGCCCGCTCAGCAGCCGGGGTAGTACCTGTGGACCCTCCCACTGCTCATGATCAGGTCCCCGCAGTTGAGGTCCCAGCGGGAGAGGCTCAGGTACCAGCATTGCCCATTGTGATTTTGGGTCTTCAGGAGACCCTAGCCCAGATTTTGACGGTATGCACCAGCCTGGCACAGGCCGTCGCCGTGTCTACTATTGTTGCTACTTCCCGGGATGGGGGAGGAACTCCGACTCCAGCTGCCCGGACACCTGAGCAGGTTACTCAGGGGCTTCAGACACCTGGGACAGTTCCAGTCCAGTCGGTTGCCCCAGCCCAAGATTTTGTGGTCCCATCTTTGGCAGATGATGAGCAGCGCATGTTAGAGAGGTTTAGTAGACTCCAGCCTCCAAATTTTAGTGGTACTGAGGGCGAGGATGCCCAAGGCTTTTTGGAAAAGTGTTAGAGGATCCTGCACAACAAGGATACTGGAGGCTAGTGGGGTCCCATTTACTACCTTCCATCTCGCAGGAGTTGTACTCGTTTGGTGGGAGGCCTATGAGAGGCGTAGACCTGCTGACGCAGCGCCCCTTACCTGGAGTCAGTTTTCCATTCTATTACTGAAAAGTATATACCGCAGTCCCATAGGGAGGAGCTGCACAGGGAGTTCGAACAGTTGCGCTAGGAGGACATAACTGTGACGCAGTATGAGATAAGGTTCTCCGAGTTGGCCCGTCATGCTATTTGGCTAGTTCCCACGGATAGGGAGAGAATCAGGAGGTTCGTTGATGGCCTCCCTTATCAGCTTCGGATTTCTCTGACTAGGGAGAGGGTATCCGCCGCTTCTTTTGAAGAGGTGGTTGACATTGCCAGAGAGATTGAGTTGGTTCGCCACCAGGAGCGGATCGAGAGGGAGGCCAAGAGGTCTCGAGGATCTGGGAGTTTTGGTGGTGTTCCTTCAGGGGGGCAGCCTCAGCCCTGCAGAGGTCGTCCATTTAGGTAGGCTCAGCCAAGTCGCTCAGGTTATCATGGTGGATCAGTTGGTCACGATCCTCAAAGTTCGCATCAGGTGCAACCATCTTTTAGTGCCCTGCCAGCTCAGAGTTCATCTTGGGCACCATCGGTTCAGAGTTCATCTATGCTTGGTTCTTCCAGTGGTTATCCTGGTGCTAGGGATTTCCTTCAGTCCCCAGTGCCATTCTCCAAGAGAGGTTTCTTTGAGTGTGGAGATGTGGGCCATATTAAGAGGTTTTTTCCTTGTCTTGCGAGAGGTACTTATCAGAAGAGGAGTCAGCCCACGGTTTCAGACTCAATAGATGCACCGCCCACCCAGGTAGCTAGAGGTGGGGGTTAGGAAGGTAAGGGTCGCCTAAGAGGGGGAGGTCGATCTGGTGGTGATCAGGCCTGATTTTATACATTTTCAGCCAGACCAGATGAGATGGCTTCTAATGTCGTGATCCCAGGTACTGTTTCAGTCTGTCACAAGAAGCTCAGTTTTTAATTGATTCCAGTTTTTCATATTCACATGTTCATCATATTTTAGCCCATTCTCTGGATACGCCCCGTGAATCTTTTGTTACATCTGTTCATGTGCTTGCCCTTGTAGGTGATGTTGTTATTTTGGGGCCACGTGTGTCGCTTGTGTGTGGTACCTATTGGGGCTCTGGAGACCTAGGTGGATGTGCCATTTCTGAGTATGGTCGGTTTCGACGTAGTTTGATCAGATAGGTGATGATACTTTTAGGTATGACTTGATGTAGATGTTTTCCACCGAATCGGATTGTTTGACTCTGTAGAGTTTGGACGTATGAGTTGTATTCTTTCAGATTCGTGTGATTTGGGTTCGGGTGTAGATGAGTTTGAACGTGGAATTTGGGTTCTAAGGCATAGGAATTAGGTTATATCGATGCGGGGTAGGGTGACGTGGGGTCACCCCCAGTGGTGTGCATGGTAAGGTTATTCGGCGGTTGATGGCTTTCGGAACAACCCTTGACACGTTTGAGGACGAACGTTTGTTTGAGAGGGGGAGAATGTAACGACCCGGTCGGTTGTCCCGTAGAAATTGCATTATTATTATTTTTATTGACTTGTCCATAGGTTGGTTATATTGTTATTTATGTGTTAGAGTTGGTAGGCTAGAAATCGGAATGGTTGTAGTGAGAGTTTAGTCGCTTAGTCTTTAAAAATAGCCTTGAAGTTGAAAAAGTCAACTGAGAGTTGACTTATTGGTAAACGTCATCGGAATGCAAATTTTATGGCTCTGATAGCTTCGTTAGGTGTTTTGGGACTTAGAAGTGTGTTCAGAATATTTTGGTGAGGACCGGTGTAGAATTAGGCTTGAATTGGCGAAAGTTGGTTTTTGGTGATTCGTGATCAGCAATGGAAAATAGGCTATCAGGGTCGGAATGGAATTCCGAAATTTGGAACAGGTTCGTAATGTCATTTTTGATATGTTTGCAAAATTTAAGTTCAATCTGAGTTGTTTTGGATAGTTTCGGTGTCGTTGGAGGATTTTAGAAATTTCAAAGTTCTTAGGCTTGAATTTGAAGTGATTTTGGTGTTTTGATGTTATTATTAGTGTTTTGGGAGTGCAACTAAGTTTGAATGATCATATATGAGGTGTTGGTATGTTTGGTTGGGGTGCCGAGGGGCTCGGGATGGTTTTGAGTAGTTAACGGAGAGTTTAGAGTGCTTGTGTTGCAGCTAAAGTTGCTGGTGCTGGTGTAACTGCACCTGCGGATGGGTCATCGCAGGTGCGGGCCTGCAGGAGCGGAAAAAAGCTCCGCAGTGCGAGATTTGGCCAGCCTAGGAAGAGGTCGCAGATGCGGATAGTGGGCCGCACCTCCGAAGTTGCAGGTGCGGAATGTGAGTCGCAGGTGCAGAGTTAGGCTGTTTAATGAAAAGTCACAGGTGCGGTTGTTTTGACCGCAGGTGCGAGACATGGGCCGCACGTGCAGAACCTCTGGGCAGAAAGTATAAATTAAAACCCTCCGCGACCATTAGACCTTTTAACACCATTATTTGTATGGACAGAGAGCTTTGGGGGCGATTTTTGAAGAGGGAAATCAGTGTTCTTTATAGAGGTAAGTGTTTTGATCATTAAAACTCGTTTATGTGTGATTATAGAATGCAATCTCAACATTTAATTCATGAAAGTCAGTAGAAAAAGGTGGGTTTAGGGCTTGAGATTATGAGACCTTTAGGGATTGGTTTGGGGGGTCAAACGAACTCCGATTTTAGTGTTCTTTATATGTACGAACTCGTGGGATAATGAAGAACATTTTGGTATAAATATTTTCGGGTTCTGAGATGCGGGCCCAGAGGTCAGCTTTTGACTAATTTCGGGTTGTGAGCTTTAATTGGTACTTTTCAATTGGAATTCATTCCTTAAGCATAAATTAATGATAAAAATCTGAACTTGGTAGATTTAGAGCAGTCAGAGGCCGGATTTAGACGCAAAGGCACAGCGGAATAGTATTTTAGCCGGTTTTGAGGTAAGTAACATTTCCAAACTTGGTTCTGAGGGTTCGAAACCCCGAGCTAAATGATTCATGACTATTATTCGTGTGACGCACATGCCAAGTGATGGGCGTGCAGGCGTGCACCGAGTATTTGTGGCCTGGCTTATCACATGGCACCGCTTAGTGATTATTCCCTAATGATATATGTACTTATGTTAATGTGGTAATTGTGAACCTGTTAGAAATCATGTTAAGTTAAACGCTAGGCTTCACACCGAAAATGCTGAGACCCGAGTGGTCGTATATTACTATCTCATTTTGTGATTATTTGATTTCATAGACTCATCCTCGTTATAGCATATCACTTCATATCTGAGTTTCAGTATTATTATTTACATGCATACTTATCATTGTCTCGGGCTGATGGAAGCATATGTGATCCATGTGAGTGAGATTGAAGAGTAATGACTTAGTGAGGCCGAGATATAGACAGTTATGAGATTGGACTGTACACCGCAGCAATATTAAATCATGCCTTGTTGGCTTGATATGGCGCTTGGGCCACTAGGGCCCCTCCGGAGTCTTTACACCCCCAGTGAGCGCATTGATGTGAGGGATGGATCTTCCCTGGACATGGATCTTGTCCGAAGTGGATGTTATTTGAGGGATGGATCATCCCCGGGCATGGATCTTGTCCGAGTGTTGTATTCCGGAGATGGACTTTCCCCGTTGGGCGGGATTGGCCTTTTTCCTCAGTACGGAGTGGCTACGGTCACCAATGTTTATGCATATTTCGGGATGGAACTTCCCTGGGCCTGAGAGCCATATATAGTACTGAGTGAACTTCTGTGGGAGAGCTGTGAGCACTATGTGAATATCCACACTGGTTTCATACATATATTTTATGATGGCATGTAGAGTGTACTAGCATACTTGGCATATTTACTCATCCTGATAAACTGTTAGCATGTCTAAATTATGTATATTGTTTATTGTAAAATTTTGAGGTTTTGTCCATCACTACTTCCCAGCCCATAGTTTGGGTTCGTTACGTCTGAGTTGGTGTACTCACATTATCCCCTGCACCTTGTGTGCAGATTCAGGTACACCAGGACCCGGTAGTGGATATTGAGCAGCGGTCAGAGTTTTCTTTGGAGTTGTCGGGGTAGCAGTTGGCGATCGCGACCTCGTCTTCTGTTTCTTATTCCACCTGTTGCACTAATTTTGAGACGGTGTTGTCTATTTTGTCCTTTTCTTTTTGCTTTATGTTATAGTAGCTCATGACTTAGTGATAACGGATCCAGGGTTGGAGATTTAAATTTAGTTTTCAAACATTGTTTTTAAACTTCAGATTCTTAGGATTATCAATAAATTCGTTTAAAATTGTATTTTTATGAGATACTGAATTTAGCTTAGTTAAAAAGAGCGGCTTGTCTGGTTCCACGACAGGCGCCATCAAGACTCCGAAATTGGGTCGTGACAACATATAATGTGGTTTTAAGGATACATGATTTCACCTAATATCAATTGAGAAATATGAAGACTAGCAATAGAAATTAACAATAAGATAAAGCAAACCAATGTTGAAACGTAATTAAGCCCTCGAGCTAGGTTTCCCTCGAACTGACTGATGCCAAAGTAATAAGGCAGAAAGTAAACTGATGAACAGGAATGTATAAGTGAGAGAGAAAGTGTTATATTGCTTTGATATGTGTGAACAATGTGTGTTACAAATGATTAGAACTCCTCTTTATATCTCGGCCTCACGCATTCATTACTCTTCAGTCTCACTCACATGGATCACAGATGCATCCATCAGCCCGAACCAATGATAAGTATGCATATAATTAATGATACTGAGACTGAGATATGAAGTGATATGCTATAACGGGACTGAGTATATGAAATCAAATAATCACAAAATGAGACAGTAATATACGACTACTCGGTTCTCAGCATTTTCGGCGTGAAGCCTAGCATTTATACTTAACATGATTTCTAACAAGTTCACAATTACCACATTAACAGAAGTACAACTATCATCAGGGAATAATCACTAAGCGGTTCCATGGGATAATCCAGGCCACAAATACTCGGTGCACGCCTGCACACCCTTCACTTGGCATGTGCGTGACCTCAACAATAGTCATAAATCATTTAGCTCGGGGTTTTGAACCCTCAGAACCAAGTTTGGAAACATTACTTACCTTAAAAGCGGCTAAAATACTATTCTGCATTGCCTTTTCCTCTAAATCCGGCCTTTGAGTGCTCCAAATCTGCCAAGTTCAGATTTTTATGATCAATTTATGCTTAAGGAATGAATTCCAATTGAAAAGTACCAATTTTAGCTCACACCCGATATTAGTCAAAATCCGACCCCCCGATCCTGCATCCTGAAACTCAAAAATTTTTATACCAAACTGTTCTTCATCATCCCACGAGTCTGTACATATAAAGAACACAAAAATTGGAGTTCGTTTGACCCCTCAAATCAATCCCTAAAGGTCTCATAAATCTCAAGCCCTAAACCCGCCTTTTTCTACTGATTAACATGAATTAATTGCTGAGGTTGTGTTCTATAATCACCCATAAATGAGTTTTAATGATCAAACCACTTACCTCTATGAAGAACACTGATTTCCCTCTTCAAAAATCACCTCAAGAGCTTCTTTCCATTCAAAGATGGTGTTAAAAGGTCTAATGGTCGCGAAGGATTTTAATTTTTACTTTCTGCCCAGGGGTTATGCACCTGCGGCCAATGTCTTGCACTTGCGGGACTGCACCTACGGTCAAAACAACCGCACTTGCGACTTTTCACTAAACTACCTATCTCCGCACCTGCGACTCACATTCCGCACCTGCGACTTCGCAAGTGCGGCCCACTATCTGCTTCTGCGACCTCTTCCCTGGATGGCCAAATCTCGCACCTGCGGAGCCTCATTCTGCTCTTGCGGGCCCGCACCTGCAATGGCCCATCCGCAGGTGCGGTTACACCAGCACCAACAACTTTAGCAGCAACACAGGCACTCCAAACTCCCCGTTAACCACTCAAAACCATCCTAAGCCCCTTGGGACCCCAACCAAATATACCAGCACCTCATATATGATCATTCAAACTTAGTTGCACTCCCGAAACACTAAAAATAACATCAAAACACAAAAATCACATCAAATTCAAGCCTAAGAACTTTGAAATTTTTAAAATCCTCCAATGATGTCGAAACTATCCAAAACAACTCCGATTAACCTGAAATTTTGCGGACATATCAAAAATGACATTACAAACCGGTTCCAACTTCCGGAATTCCATTCCGACCCTGATAGCCTATTTTCCATTGCTGACTGGAAATTACCAATAACTAACTTTCGCCAAAGCCTAATTCTACACCGGTCCTCACCAAAATATTGTGAACACACTCCTAAGTCCTAAATCACCTAACGAAGCTATCCGAGCCATAAAATCCGCATTCCGAGGTCATTTACAAATAAGTCAACTCTTAGTTGAATTTTCTAACTACAAGGCTATTTTTAAAGACTAAGTGACTAAACTCTCACTACAATCATTCCGATTTCAAGACTACCAACTCTAATATCGATAACAGTATAACCAACCTATGACAAGTCAATAACAGTAATAATAACGCAATTTTTACGGGACGACCGACCGGGTCGTTACATTCTCCCCCTCTTTAACAAATGTTCATCCTCGAACGTTCCAAAAGCCATCAACCGCTGAATAACCTTACTATGCACACACCCGGGGCGACCCCACGTCACCCTACTCCGCATCGATCTAATAATACAACACATTTGAATACCATTTTATCCAACCTAATTCCTATGCCTTAGAACACAAACTCCACGTCAGAACTCATCCACAAGATTAGAATACGCCTCCATACACTGTATACACCCGAACCCAAATCACACGAATCTGAAAGAACACAACTCATACGTTCAAACTCTACAGAGTCAAACAATCCGATTCGGTGGAAAACATCAACATCAAGTCATACCTAAAAGTATCATCCTCTATCTGATTAAACTACGTTGAAATCGACCATACTCAGAAATGGAACATCCACCCGGGTCTCCAGAACCCAATGGGTACCACACACAACCGACACACGCGGTCCGTAACAATGACATCACCTACAAGGGCAAGCACATGAACGGATGTAACAAAATATTCACAGGGCGTATCCAGAATGGGATAAATTATGATGAACATATGAATATGAAGAACCGAAATCAATTAGAAACTTAAGCTTCTCGTGAAAGACTGAAACAATACCTGGGATCACGGCATCAGAAGCCATCTCATCCGGTCTGGCCAAAAATGCATAAATCGGGCCTGATCGCCACCAGATCGACCTCCCCCTCTTGGGCGACCCCTACCTGCCTGACCCCCAGCTCTAGCTGCCTGGATGGGCGGTGCATCTACTGAGTCTAAAACTGCGGGCTGACTCCTCTGCTGATAAGTACCTCTCGCAAGACGAGGACAAAACCTCTTAATATGGCCCACCTCTCCACACTCAAAGAAACCTCTCTCGGAGAATGGCACTGGGGGCTGAAGGGAACCCCTAGCACCAGGATAACCACTGGAAGAACCAGGCATAGATGAACTCTGAACCGATGGTGCCCAAGATGAACTCTGAGCTAGCAGGGCACTGAAAGAGGGTTCTACCTGATGCGAACTATGAGGATCGTGACCAAGTGATCCACCACGATAACCTGAGCGACTTGGCTGAGCCTGCCTGAATGGATGGCCTCTGCCGGGCTGAGGCTGCCCCCCTGAAGGAATCCCGCCAACACTCCCAAATCCTCGAGACCTCTTGGCCTCCCTCTCGATCCGCTCCTGGCGACGAACCGACTCAATATCCCTGGAAATGTCAACCACCTTCTCGAAAGAAGCACCAGATACTCTCTCCCTAGTCAGAAAAATCTGAAGCTGATAAGTGAGGCCATCAACGAACCTCCTAATTCTCTCCTTATTTGTGGGAACTAGCCAAATAGCATGACGGGCCAACTCGAAGAATCTTATCTCATACTGCATCACGATAATGTCCTCCTAGCGCAACTGCTCGAAATCCCTACGCAGCTCCTCCCTGCGGGACTGCGGTATATACTTTTTTAGGAACAGAATGGAGAACTGACGCCAGGTAAGGGGCGCTGCATCAAATTGGAGGCTGGAGTCAACTAAACCTCTCTAACATGCGCTGCTCGTCATCTGCCAAATCTGGGACCCCAAAATCTTGGGCTGGGGAAACCGGCTGGACTGGAACTGTCCCAGGTGTCTGAAGCCCCTGAGTAACCTGCTCATGTGTCCGGGCAGATGGAGTCTGAGTTCCTCCCCCGGCCTGAGAAGTAGCAACAGTAGTAAACACCGCGACGACTTGTGCCAGGCTGGTACACACTGTCAAAATCTGGGCTAGGGTCTCCTGAAGACCCGGAATCACAATGGGCACTGCTGGTGCCTGAGCCTCTCCCGCTGGGACCTCAACTGCGGGGACCTGATCATGAGTAGTGGAAGGGTCCACAGGTACTGCCCCGGCTGCTAAGCGGGCTGCACCCCTCCCTCTGCCATGGCCTCGACCACGGCCTCGACCTCCAGATGGTCCTGCTGGTGTTTGATCGCCACGATCAGTAGCACGAGTCCTCACCATCTGTGAGAGAATGAAAACAACAGAATTTTAGTTCCAGAATTCAACAGAGTCACACGATAGAATTCAATAATGTGGGATTTTTCCTATGGGTTCTATAGCCTCTCGAAGATAAGTACAGACGTCTCCGCACCGATCCGCAAGACTCTACTAAACCTGATTGTGACTGGTGAGACCTATTTAACCTAGCGCTCTGATACCATCTTGTCACGACCCAATTTCGGAGTCGTGATAGCACCTGTCGTGGAACCAGGAAAGCCGCCCTTTTTAACTAAGCTAAATTCGGTTTTCAGTAAAAATACAATTTTAAACGAATTTATTGATAATACTAAGAATCTGAAGTTTAAAAACAATATTTGAAAAACTAAATTTAAACCTCCAACCCCGGATCGGGTGTCACTCAGTCATGAGCTGCTATATATGTAAAAATAAAGAATGAAGAAATAGACAACATAGTCTCAAGATCCATGCCCAGCGACGAGGTCGTGATCGCCAGCTCCTACCTCGACAACTCCAATGAAAACTCTTACAGTTGCTCAATATCCACTACCGGGTCCTGGTGTACCTAGATCTGCACACAAGGTGCAGGGGGTAACGTGAGTACACCAACTCAGAATTAACGAACCCAAACTATAGGCTGAGAGGTAGTGACGGACAAAACCTCAGAAATTACAATAAAGAATATACAGAAAATAGACATGCTAAGAGTTTATCAGAATGAGTAACTATGACAAGTATGCCAGTATACTCTACATGACATCATAAAAATATATGTATTAAACCAGTGTGGATATGCCCATAGTTCTCACAACTCTCCCACAAAAGTCCACTCAGTACTATATATGGCTCTCAGGCCCAGGGAAGTTCCATCCCGGAATATGCATAAACACCGGTGACCGAATCACTCCGTACTGAGGAAAAAGGCCAATCCAGCCCCACGGAGAAATTCCATCTCCGGAATACAACACTCGGACAAGATCCATGACCAAGGACGATCCATCCCTCACATAACATCCACTTCGGACAAGATCCATGTCCAGGGAACATCCATCCCTCACATCAATGCGCTTACTGGAGGTGTAAAGAATCCGTAGGGGCCCTAGTGGCCCAAGCGCCATATCAAGAGAACGAAGGCATGATTTAATATCGATGTGGTGTGCAGTCAAATCTCATAACTGTCTCAATAACAGGCTCTCGGACTCACTCAGTCATTACTCTTCAGCCTCACTCACATGGATCACAAATACATCTACCAACCCGAAACAATGATAAATATGAATATAATTAACAATACTGAGACTGAGATATGAAGTGATATGCTATAACGGGACTGAGTATATGAAATCAAATAATCACAAAATGAGACAGTAATATACAACCACTCGGGTCTCAGCATTTTTGGCGTGAAGCCTATCATTTATAATTAACATGATTTCTAAAAGGTTCACAATTACCACATTAACAGAAGTACAGATATCATCACGGAATATTCACTAAGCGGTGCCATGGGATAAGCCAGGCCACAAATACTCGGTGCACGCCCGCACGCCATTCACTTGGCATGTGCGTGACCTCAACAATAGTCATAAATCATTTAGCTCGGGGTTTCGAACACTCAGAACCAAGTTTGGAAATGTTACTTACCTCAAAATCGGCTAATATACTATTTTGCAGTGCCTTTGCCTCTAAATCCGCCTCTGAGAACTCCAAATCTACCAAGTTCAGATTTTTATCATCAATTTATGCTTAAGGAATGAATTCCAATTGAAAAGTACCAATTTTAGCTCAAAACCAGAAATTAGTCAAAACCTGACTCCCCGGGCCAGCGCAACGAAACTCAGAAATTTTACACTAAACTGTTCTTCATCATCTCACGAGTCCGTACATATAAAGAACACTGAAATCGGAGTTCAATTGACCCCTCAAATCAATCCCTAAAGGTCTCATATATCTTAAGCCCTAAACCCGCCTTTTTCTACTGATTTTCATGAATTAATTGTTGAGAGTGTGTTCTATAATCACCCATAAACGAGTGTTAATGATCAAAACACTTACCTCTATGAAGAACACTGATTTTCCTCTTCAAAAATCGCCTCAAGAGCTTCTTCCCGTTCAAATATGGTGTTAAAAGGTCTAATGGTCGTAGAGGGTTTTAATTTATACTTTCTTCCCAAGGGTTACGCACCTGCGGCCTTTGTCACGCACATGCGGGACCGCACCTGTGAGTTTTCACTAAACTGCCTATCTCCGCACCTGCGACTCACATTCCGCACCTACGACTTCGCAGGTGCAGCCCACTATCCGCATCTACGACCTCTTCCCTGGCTGGCCAAATCTCGCACCTGCGGAGCTTCCTTCCGCTCCTGCGGGCCCGCACCTGCGATGACCCATCTGCAGGTGCGGTTACACCAGCACCAGCAACTTCAGCAGCAACACAAGCACTCCAAACTCCCCGTTAACCACTCAAAACCATCCCAAGCCCCTCGAGACCCCAACATAACATAAAAACACCTCATATATGATCATTCAAACTTATTTGCACTCCCGTAACACTAAAAATAATATCAAAACACCAAAATCACATCAAATTCAAGCCTAAGAACTTTGAAATTTCTAAAATCCTCCAACGATGTCAAAACTATCTAAAACAACTCCGATTGACCTAAAATTTTGCAAACATATCAAAAATGACATTACAAACCTGTTACAACTTCCGGAATTCCATTCCGACCCTGATTGCCTCTTTTGCATTGCCGATCGGAAGTCACTAAAAACTAACTTTCGCCAATTCAAGCCTAATTCTACACCGGTCCTCGCCAAAACATTATGAACACACTCCTAAGTGCCAAATCACCTAAAGAAGCTATCTGAGCCATAAAATCCGCATTCCGAGGTCGTTTACCAATAAGTCAACTCTTAGTTGACTTTTCCAACTTCAAGGCTATTTTTAAAGACTAAGCGACTAAACTCTCACTACAACCACTCCGATTTCAAGCCTACCAACTCTAACACATCGATAACAGTATAACCAACCTATAACAAGTCAATAACAGTAATAATAATGAAATTTCTACGGGGCGACCGATCGGGTCGTTACACTTCACGGCCAGTTATGAGATGTTGGTGAGTAGATACATACATGTTTTATATTTATTGTAGTTGCTCTTATTTGTCTCATTGATACATCTTGTATTATCACCATGTGTAATTTATGCACTTTTATTACTATTATTGACCTCTTGTAAATGTCAAGTCGACCCATCGTCACTACTTCAAGGTTAGACTAGATACTTACTAGGTACGTGTTGTTTTCCGTACTCACGCTACACTTCTACACTGATCTGTGCAGGTATTGAGACATGTTCTACTAGTGGTGACACGGGCGCGTATCCGATCATCTACGGCGACTTACGGATGAGCTTTTTTCCTTGCTATGATCTGCAGCACTGGAGTCTCCTTCCATCTTGTTGTCCCAAGAAAGGAAATAGTTTTGAATATTGACAAAGGAACTTCAAGATGAACCAGGTTCATCACAGGTGGCATAGACCAGCAGAATTCAAGGCACATGAGATGCACATGCATGAGATAAATGTATTCTGGTAAAATTGAGATACCTTCTGATCGAAAAGATTGAAAAAATGAAATTGGAGAAGGACTCCTTATTCAATAAGAACAGAATCTAAGATAAGGAAGGATTTAGGAGTTGATTTTTACTAGAACTCTTCTACCAAGGAAGAGTTGCATTAGTATTCTAGTTAATTCCTTATCTACTAACTCCTATAAATTGCATATTTTTCTTATTGTATACAGACACACAAATCACCCCCCCCCATCCCTCCTTGTGTTGTATTAACGTATAAAACATCAATTGGTATCAGAGCGGGTTATCCTTGAAGAGGCTAACACCTTAGGAAAAGATCAAGATGAGTGCACCAGCTGGGACCTGGGAAAGACAATCAACTGTTAGGCCTCCACCCTTCAATGGCCAGTACTACTCCTGGTGGAAGAATAGGATGAAGGATCACTTAATTGGAGAAGACTATGAATTACGGGACAAAGTCACTGACGGTCCTTTAGCTACCATGAAGAAAACTGCTGGATGAGTAGATATGCCAAAGACTAGAGCTGACTGCACTGCTAGGATTTGAGAAAGTGGGAGAAAAATGCTAAGGCCAAGAAGTGGCTTGTGTGTGGACTCGGTCCAGACGAGTATAGCAGAATTCAAAGTTGTACCACTGCCAAAGAAATTTGGGACACTTTGCAAGTGGCTCATGAAGGAACACCTCAAGTGAAGAGGTCAAGAGGAACTCTACTATATTCTCAATATTAGAATTTCACCATGAAGGAAGGAGAGACCATCCAAGAGATGTATACAAGGTTCACTACACTGACCAATGAACTCAAGTCTCTTGGAAGGGTCATTCTTGAAGAAGACAAGGTTGAGAAAATTCCGACAAGGGTCTTGCCAGTCTCTTGGGAAACCAAAATTACAGCCATTCAGGAATCTAAGAACATTGCAACTCTTAAGCTGATGAGTTGATTGTAAATCTCACTGCCTATGAACTTAGAAGGCAGACTATGAAGATAGATGGTCCCAATAAGGAAAGGAGTATGTCATTAATAATCACTGGAGAAGCTGATCTGGAGGAGGATGAAATGACCATGAACACAAAGGACTTCAAGAAGTACCTAATGAGAGCAAAGGTTCCTTCCAGAAGTGGAAGCTACAACAAAACCAAGGGTTCCTGAAAAACAAACCAATGAGGGGTGTTACAAGTGTGGCAAGACTGATCACCACATCATAAACTGTCCTCAATGGGAAATTGAATGGAAGAAAGAAAAAGCTGAACGAAGGAACATGAAGAAGGAACAGGTTCAACGCAAGAAAAATAGAACATCAACAAAGGCAATGGTTGCTGCTTGGGCTGAAAGTTCAGATGAGGAGTCAGATGATGAAGATGGAGATGAACAAGCACTTATGGCAATTGGAGAATCTGAGGTAAGTATAATTCATCTCAAAGACAAGATTAAATTTTTGTTTAAAGAAAGGCTAACTCAGTTACTCCTGGATTTCATTGATGAATTTGAGGATCTAAACAATGAAAAGAAACAACTGTCTAAGGAGTGTGTGATTTTGAAATCTAAGTGCAAAAATCTGGAACTTAGGGCTAGAGAAAGTGATAGTAAAAATGCTGAGTTAAAGAACCAGGTTCATGAACTTGACACCACTTTCCTAGAGCTAAGATATAAAAATCTAAAACTAAAACTAGGAACAGGTAAAAACAAATTTGATCACACACAACTCACATTAGAAGAAAACCTAGGAAAAATGAAAGACGAGTTGTACAAAAGAGATGAGCAGATAAGAGTCCTTAAGGAGGATCTAAGCAAGGTCAAGCATGAACTAGATAGAACTAGCAAATGGAACAGGTCTTCTGATGCTTTGACATGGCTACAGGAACATCATAGTAGCAATAGAAGAGGACATGGTTTTGGGAATCCGCTACCTAAGTGGGATCCTAAAAGCAAGTACCTCACTCTTCCTGAGAACAAGATTTGTACTCACTGTGGTAAGACTGGTCACTTTAAAAGTTAATGTAATGCAAAAGAAAAAGCCAATCAAAAGAACAAAAGTTTTGTTCGAGGGAAGAATTGGCTACCAAGTTGGGATAAAAACAATTTAATTCATCCTTTTGCTTATATAAAGGGACCCAAACTATTTTGGGTTCCTAAGACTAACCCCTGATTTTCTTTTGTAGATTCAAGTGAAAGGTAGTAGCTAAATATGATACATGGATAGTGGCTGATCAAAACACATGACTGGCAACAAGGACTAGTTCATTTCACTTGAGGACCTCAAAGGAGAAAATGTCTCATTTGGAAATGGAAATAAAGGTGAAATCACTGGGGTTGGTAATGAACAAGATGATGAAGAAATTGGGATGGTCAAAAACTCAGTCAAAACTAAAGCAACACTGGAGGAAGGAACAGGTGATGGAACAGGTTCATCCATCCCGAGGAACATGACAGGGGGAATAGGACAAAATAATTCCCAAACTTCGTTGGAACCTGTACCTAAACCTGTTCCACAGCAACAAAGTAATGAAGGAACATCAAGGAGTAACTAGTTGGTTGTGAAACCATGAAGATATATTTACAAAAGCACTGAGTAGAGAGCATTTTGAAAGGAACATGTTACTATTAGGGATGATTAAGATCACTTAATTGAACCAATTCAGAATGTAAATACATTAAAAAAATGAAAACAAGGAAACATTTGGCCAGAAAAGTCTGAAACGGGTGTAAATAATCAGATTAACAATTGCTCAGTCTCATACTGTAAAAAGTATACTCTTATGCCATATTTTGATATGACTCACTGATCACAAATGAAATTTTTTCTATCTTTGCAAATTGAGGCTTGATCAAGAGGATTCTGAAATGATGAACCTGGTTCGTCGTGTTGGTTCATCTGAAAGGCGAGGTATGTGTTCTACACTCTGCACAATTTGAAATACTAATAATTAAATCATGAACAGAACTCTGCCCAAACTCAAAATCTTTTCAAAGCCTATCCATTTGACTTTGAACCAGTTATGTTTCAACAAGAATCCTCACCAAATTAAAATACCTATATTCTAGGGAAGCCTTAACCGTCAATTCAAAACTAAAAGTTCATTCAAGTCATCCCCTCCCTTACAAAACCATTCCCAAATTTTCGATGACTCAGGTAACATCTGTCCCAAGTCCTTCCTCTGAGGTCATCTCTGATGTTGCTGAAAAACTTAGAAAATAAATTCATACTGGTTGGGTCTATAATAGATGTGGAGTTGCCGGAAACAATAAGAATAGGTGGTAAAAATTTAAAAAAATTGAGAGTGAGGGAGTCTATTTGTGGAGCTGAGCCAGAAAAGGAGGAAGAAAGTAGCAAGAACGCAGGGGGAAGTGAATCAGGAGAAACCGCTAAAGGGTTAGTAAATTTAGGAAAGCAAACAGATGAACCTGGTTCATCTACTGAGAAAACCCTGGCGGATCTGCTGAAAATGTTAGGCGATAATTACAATCCAAAGAAGAAAAGAACTAAAGCTCAAACGTCTGGAACAACAAGAGAAAGTAAGAAAAAGAAAAGTTGCTCCTTCTGAGACTTCTAATATTTCTCTTCCAAGAGGAAGCTCTCCTATAAAATCTCTCTTCACTCATCCTCACTTTGCTTTACCTTGCTCCTTGTAGTTCTTCTTGGAAGAGAAATATTAGAAGAAAAGAGTGTAAAAAGGGAAAGAAAAGGTTGTTGAGCCTATTCAGGCTGTTGAAGTGGATGAGATGGACCTGGTCCATCAAAGTGAAAAAGTGGCAGAGTTAGAGGTTTAGACCCCTAAGCCCAAGAACGCCAAGACTTCCTCAAAGAAGTCTTCATTTGTTTCTAAGTCTGCTGAACCATCCATCTTGGCTAAACGAACCAGGACTGCAGTACTTCCAAGCCTTAATTTCCTAGCCTACCTAGAACGTTCAGTGACCCAGATTCAGAATTTTTTGTTTGTTGCTCATGTTTTAATTGTTTTTGTTTCATTTTGTGGATTGTGGCAGAATCGTATTCTCTCTATCAATGAAATCTGATGCTTTTTGCTCTGATTCAGTATTTCTATTTTTTGATAATTTGAATTCTTAGTTGATTATTGATTATTAATCCATGATTGCATATGCAGTTGCCCAAGTGGCCATGAGTAAGTGTTAAAAATCTAGGATTCACACAATTGTTTTTTGCAACTCTGAACATGTGATATTTATAACTTAATGAACCTGGTTCTTTGTGATAAATTCTTAATACTCTTATATGTGTCAATGTTGGACTGAGCTGAAACAAGCCTGAAGCACAAAGTTTTTCATCATCAAAAAGGGGGAACTTGTTGGCCCAAGAAAGGAAATAGTTTTGAAGATTGACAAAGGAACTCCGAGATGAATCGGGTCCATCACAGGTGACATAGAACAGCAGAGTTAAAGGCACATGAGATGCACATGCATGAGATAAATGTATTCTGGTAAAATTGAGATAGCTTCTGATCGAAAAGATTGCGAAAACGAAATTGGAGAAGGACTCATTATTCAATAAGAACAGAATCTAAGATAAAGAAGGATTTAGGAGTTGAGTTTGACTAGAACTCTTCTACCAAGAAAGAGTTGCATTAGGATTCTAGTTAATTCCTTATCTACTAACTCCTATAAATTGCAGATTGTTCTTATTGTATACAGACATACAAAAATAGAAATTTATCAAGAATTGAGAGCAAAATTCGTGAAGAAATTTTGTAAATAGTTCGAGCCAAATTGGAGAGTGCAAATCTGGAGCTACTTGAACCATCTAGAAGAACCATTTCCATCTGTTGTCTTTTAGTCTATTTTATTTGTAGTAGGTTATTACAAATTGTACCTTTCAGCTTTATCTAGAAGCAATTGTAATAGGTACTGAGTTTTCAAGTTATAGTTAACTTGAAGGTTGTCGCAAATAACTAGAGGCTAGTTTGCCACAAAGGGTTATTGTTAATCCTTAGGTTTACAAAAGAGTTTATTTTGTAAATGATGTTGGCTCAGAGTTGTAGTGAAGTGTTTGGAGAAAATCCTACTGAGTAGTTGGCCGTGGGTTTTTCACCTTTTGAGCCGGGTGTTTTTCACGTAAAATCTCTGTGTTCTTTACTTTTCTGCATCTATTATTCCGCAAAAATACGAGTTGGAACACATAGAAGAACCATGTCCTTATATAACGACATCACTCGAAAATTGGACTCCACACAAATCACCCTCCCCCTCTTGTGCGGTATTGATGTATAAAACATCACATCTAATTTAATATTCGTGTCTATTACTTTCAGACAGTAGTTTTAGTAGTTTTGTATATTCTCTAGATTGCTCAGGTACTTGTGTCGCTGGGTTTTGGGGATTTGTAGCACTTATGTATAGTTGTACTAGTCATTTCTATCACCGCAGACTATGTACTTATGATTTTGATATTTTGTTTAAAAAGACTTATCACAGTTACATGAAGTTTGGTGTAATTAAAAATATGTTGAAAAGGGATAAATAAATTGTATTTTTGCTTGTGGGCTTGCCTAACGGCGGCGTTAGGTGCAGTCTCGACCTAGTACGAAATTGGGTCGCGACAGCTTGGAATCAAAGATTTAAGTTCACATAGGTCTGACGAGTCATGAGCAGGCCTAGTAGAGTCTTGCGGATCGGTGCGAAGACGTCCGTGCTTATCTTCGAGAGGCTATAGGTTGTTAGAAAACTTCTCTTTATTCATTTCCTATCATGCAGTGGATATTATACTAAGTGTATTTCTATTGATGTCTTACAGATGGTGAGAACGCGCGCGGCGAATGTAGCAGGTCGAAGGGCTCCCCCCTCCCCCTTTGCTAGAGGCCGAGGTAGAGGCCTAAGGAGGGCTCCAGCTCCAATCAGAGGAAGAGGGCGCCCTAGGGTTGCTCCTTTTGTGCCACCTATGTATGCAGTGGAGAATCCTGTTGTTGAGGAACAGTATGAGGCGCTTGTAGCTGTGCCAGCATCAGCAGATTTCATGACTGTGCCGGGATTCCAGGACGTCATGGGCAGTATGCTGTGGATCATGGACTTTATGATGCAGGCTAGTTTATTTCCAGCGGACCCTTCCACATCTTAGGTTGGAGGGTTAGCACAAACCCCTACCTCTCAGGCTCCAGGACACGCCACTGCCGTTTATCAGAACCCAGGTGTACTACCTGCGGGCGGAGTCCAACCTGTTACAGTGGCTGTGCCAGAGGTTGTACCGGTCGTGAAAGATGATTAGTAAAAGCGGTTGGACAGATGGACTATGATTCGTCCCCTACCTTTAGGGGTAAGCAGTCAGTGGAACCCTATGGTTTTCATTGACCGGTGCAAGGATAGGCTCCAAAACATAGGCATATTGGAGCCTAACGGGGTGGACTTTATCACTTTTCAGTTTGAGGGTAAGGACCATAGATGGTGGAAGGCTTATCTTCTTAGCAGGCCAGCGAGTTCACCTCTCTTAACTTGGGATCAAGTTACACATCTATTTTTGGAGAAGTATATACCACCTTCGAAGAGAGAGGAGCTTCGAGGTTAGTTTGAGCGACTCCGTCAGTGTCACATGTCTGTCACCAACTATGAGACGAGATTTACTGACGTGTATCGCCATGAAAATATTGTACTCCCCTTATATGCATAGAGGGTGTGGAGGTTCATTGCAGCTCTGCACCTGAGATTCAGGTATGTATGGCCTGTGAGGCAGAGATTGGGACTTTTTTTCTTTAGGTTGTGGATATAACTCTAAGGATCGAGCGTATTAGTAATCGCAGCGGACAGTTTGCACCGAGGGACAAGCAGCCCCAACACTTTGGAGGATTCAGTGGTGCCCAACCTAGGGGAAAAGGTCAGTTCACGAGGGGTCAGCCCAGCATGCCTATGCACTCAGCACCACCGCCTGCTCCGAGAGCTCCAGATCGACCATATTTTGGTTCCATTCCATAGAGTACATACCGCCCACCAGCTATTCAAGGTTTCCCCAATGGGTATTCAGGCCATCAGTTTCAGACTTCAAGTTAGCAGTCCACTATTCTTAGGGGTTATTTCTAGTGCGGGGATCTTGGCCATATGAAGAGGTTTTGTCCCAGACTCCAGGGCAAAGCTGCAGTAGGACTATCAGCCCATGATTACCGTGCCAGCTACTGCACTAGTCGTTCGGCCACCTAAAGTCATAGGGCAGGTAGGTAGGGGCCGTTCTAGAGGTGAAGGCTAGTTAGGTGGCGCTCCAGCAAGGTTTTATGCCTTTCCATCCAGACCAGATGCAGTAGCCTCAGATGCCATGATCACAAGTATTTTTTATGTTTGTGGTAGGGATGCTACAGTATTATTTTATCCAGGGTATACGTATTCATATGTTTCATCTTTGTTTTCTCATTTTCTGGGTGTTCCTCGCGAGTCCTTGGGTACTCATTTATATGTATCCATGCCACTAGGCAATTTTGTTGTTATGGATCAAATTTACCGATCCTGTATCATCACTTTCTGTTGTTATGAGACTAGAGAGGATCTTCTATTGATCGATATGATCGACTTTGAGGTTATCCTAGGCATGGAATGGTTGTCTCCATATCATGTCATCCTTGATTGCCATGCCAAGACTGTTACCTTGGTGATACAAAAGTTTGCTAGATTGGAGTAGAAGGGTTCATCTGTCAGTGCATCTAGTCGGGTTATCTCTTTCCTGAAGGCTCGACACATAGTTGAGAAGGGTTGTTTGGCTTATCTAGCTTATGTTTGGGGAACTGCTGCAGGGACTCGTCTTATCTAGCTTATGTTTGGGATACTACTGCAGAGACTCCGATGATTGATTCAGTGCCCGTGGAGCGGGATTTGTCCGATGTGTTTCCTTCGGATCTATCAGGAATACCCCCAGATCGTGATATCAATTTGGCTACAGGTACCCAGCCTATCTCTATTATACCGTACTGCATGGCTCCGAAAGAGTTGAAAGAGTTGAAGGAACAACTTGAGGAGTTGCTTGCAAGGGGGTTTGTCAAACCGAGTGTATCGCCTAGGGGTGTACCGGTGTTGTTCGTGAAGAAGAAGGATGTGTCCAGAGTTGGCCTCGTCCTATCACAATGACCGAGATCAGGAGTTTCCTGGGGTTAACAGGTTATTATCACCAGTTTGTAGAGGGCTTCTCATCTATTGCTGCATCTTTGACTAGATTGACCCAGAAAGGTGCTCCTTTCCGATGGTCCGATGATTGCGAGGTGAGCTTTCAGAAGCTTACAACTTTGACAACAACACCATTGTTATTGTTGCCTTTCAGTTCAGGGATGTATACTATGTATTTTAACACTTTACACGTCGGCCTAGGTTGTGTATTGACGTAGGAGTGGAAAGTTATTTAATATTCTTCACATCAGCTGAAGCCCCATGAGAAGAATTACCTCTTACATGATGTGGAGTTAGCAGCGATAGTTCATGTTCTAAAGATCTGAAGGCATTATCTTTATGGGGTGTCCTGTGAGGTTTGCACCGATCATCGCAGCTTGCAGCATTTGTTCAAACATAGGGATCTCAATTTATGGCAGTGCATTTGGCTTGAGCTACTAAAGTACTATGATTTTATCATCCTCTATCATCCGGGCAAGGGGAATGTGGTTGCAGATTCCTTAAGCAGAAAGGCTGAGAGTATGAGTAGTTTGGCATTTATTTCAGTAGAGGAGAGGCCATTGGCTTTGGACATTCGGTCCTTAGCTAACAGACTTGTGAGGTTAGATATTTGTGAGCCCAGTCAAGTTCTTGCGGTCGTAATGCCTCAGTCTTCATTACTTGAGCGGATCAAGGCTCGTCAATACAATGATCTGCACTTGTTGGTTCTCAGAGAGACAATACTACAGGGTGGTGTCAAGGAGGTTACTATCGGTGAGGATGGTGTTCTGCGAGTCCAAGGTCGCCTATGTGTCCCTAATGTTGATGGCTTGAGGAAGAAGATTCTAGAGGAGGCACATAGTTCTCAGTATTGTATTCATCCAGGGTCCACAGAGATGTATCGGGACCTGATGTAGCATTATTGATGGCGGCTGATGAATAAGTACATAGTTGAGTTTGTGGCGAGATGTCTAAATCTCCAGCAGGTCAGGTATGAGCACCAAAGCCCAGGTGGCCTTCTTCAGTAGATGGTTATACTAGAATGGAAGTGGGAGTGCATCAGTATGGACTTCGTTGTGGGGTTGCCGCGTATGTTGAGGAAGTTTGATGTCGTTTGGGTCATTGTTGATAGGTTGACCAAGTCGGCACATTTTATTCCGCCGGTGACTACTTACTCTTCAGATAGATTGACCTAGATTTACATGCAGGAGATTGTCTGGTTGCATGGTGTGCCCGTTTCCATCATATCAGATAGAGGTCCTCAGCTAACTTCGCATTTTTGGAGGGAAGCATAGAGTGAGTTGGGCACCCAGGTAGAGCTCAACACAGCTTCTCATCCGCAGAACGACAGGTAGTTAGAATAGACAGTTCAAATTTTGGAGGATATGCTCAAAGCATGTGTCATTGACTACGAAGGTCAGTGGGATTATTTCCCTTGGCTGAGTTTGCGTAAAACAACATTTATCACTCTAGCATTGAGATGGCTCCATTTGAGGCTTTATATAGTCGACGATGTCGTTCGCCCATTAGATGGTTTGAGCCCGGCGAGGCTAAGTTATATGGTACTGATTTGGTGAGGGATGCCTTGGAAAAGGTAAAGTTGATTCAGGAGCGACTTCGCAAAGCACCGTCCAGATAGAAGAGTTACACGAATCAAAAGGTGCGTGCTTTATGATTTATGGTGGGCGAGAAGGTTCTCTTGAATGTTTTGCCGATGAAGGGGATCATGAGGTTTGGGAAGAAGGGAAAGTTGAGCCCAAGATTTATTGGCCCATTTGTGTTGAGGCGAGTTGGGGACGTTGCTTATGAGCTTGCTTTGCCTCCCAGTCTATCGGGAGTTCATCTGGTCTTCCATGTGTCTATGCTCTGGAGGTATTTTGCCGACAGGTCGTACATGCTAGATTATAACACGGTTCAACTAAATGAGAGTTTGGGTTATGAAGAGGAGCTTATTGCCAGTATTGATAGGCAGGTTCGTCAGATGAGGTCCAAGAAAATTATTGCGGTGAAGGTCCAGTGGAGGGGACAGCCAGTCGAGGAAGCAACTTGGGAGGCTGAGAAGGACATGAGGAGCAGATATCCGCACCTTTTTAGTACTCCAGGTATGATTCTAAACTTGTTCGAGGACGAACGTTTGTTTAAGAGGTGGAGAATGTAACTACCCGATCGGCCGTTTTGCTTACTATATCCCCATTCCCCTCATTATGACTCTTCATATGTGGTTTTAATATTAAACTGCAGAGATGTTTGGTTTAGGTTTAAAAGGGTTCAGGTTGAAATTGGAAAACTTAGTTCCTTAATAGTAGCCTATAATGGTTAAGTTTGACTTGAGTCAACATTTTGAGTGAATGACCTTGGAACCGGGATTTGGCGATTCCAATAGTTTTGTATGATCGTATGTTCGAATCAAGTTTCGGAAGACCCGAGAATATTTCAGCGCTTAATATTAGAAGTTGGCACATTGAAGTTTTTCAAGTTCTTTAAGTTTGGTTTAGAGTAGGTTTTGGTGTTATCAAGGTCCGTTTGGGATTTGGAGTGTTGGAGTAGTTCCGTATGGTGATTTATGACTTGCACGCAAAATTTGGCGTCATTACAAGTTGATTTGATAGGAACCGGACGCGCGGAAGTGTTTTGCAGAAGTTTTTGAGTTTTATGTTGAATTCATGCATTTTGGCATCTGATTCTTAATTCTAGATGTTATTTTGGTATTTCGATTGTGCGAGAGGGTTCGTATTATGTTGTTGGATGTGTGAGTGTAATTGGATGGGGTATCGGGGACCCCGAATGCAAAACGGATTGGAATCAAGCTCGGATTTTGACATGGGGGAGTTGATAGTGCTTCAGATCTGGTGCAATCGCATTTGCGTGGAAAGGGCCGCAGGTGCGAACTCGTAGAAGTGGCTATCGCGCCCCTTTCCTCGTCAAATCAGGTTTCGACATGTGATAACTCTTTTAAAGAAGTATTAAAAGAGTAGATTCGCCACCTAATGGTTTAAGGTGCGTTAGAGCACCTATTTTCATATGACTCAGGTTTGACTAGTTTGCATCACCAAAAATCGGGTAAGGGCTCGAAATTACCTCGAATAGAAGGTGTTAGGCAGTTTTCGAGGTCCACAATTGTGGGTCTCGGCAGAAATTGAATAATATGAATTAGTCAGATAAACAAAGACAGAGAAAAGCAAGAAGTTTGGGAAATTTTATTATCAGAAGACTTGAGTAAATAAAAACACTTGATTCAAAGGTAAATAGGGACTTCCTCAAGATGGGGTGTGACTCGTATTATTCAGCGGGCACAGACTGTCATCTCCTGCTACCTGATTACTATCTTTAAGTTGTTACCTAAAGGGCATTAGTTGATTCTAAATCGTTCCTTATGTGTGCACTACCCATCCCATATCTATGGTCCAGGAGGCATTGGACCTCTACTTTTGGTGGTTCTAGACTTGACTTACGCTGCTCAGAAAATGTCAAAACTAGGCGACAATTCAAAACAAATAGGACTGCAATTAAATACAGTTAAAGGCTCAAGTTAACCTCCGCAATTAGACCACAAATGAACGCGAACAGATTTCTACGTTAGGTATTAAGCAGTTTCAGGTTGAGGGAGATTGAAGTTGTTAAGCTCTATAGACATGGCTTCTATATTATCTGATCTAGATATGTAGGCAATTTCGAATGCAGAGTGCCACTTTAGACATATGATTTCTAAATTACTAGCTTGTGAGTATTTGATACTGCTAAGTTATTTATTAAGATTATAAGTTAATAAATCTATAGGCATGATCTCTAAGTGGTTTACACAGTAAGGGACAATAAAAATCATTGGAAATGCTCGGAATTACTCGTGCTTCCTAATAATCATGTGGCTAAGCAATAAAACAGTGTTTGGAGAGTCCAGTATCACTACTTTAGAGCGAGTACTAATATCCTATAGGCAGGATTTCTAAGATTGGCGATTGGAACAAATTTTCATACATTTAGCTCCTATAAGCATGTTTTCTAGGTGCAATAGCAAATTAGATAATTAAAGTCCTATAGGCATGATATCTAATGAACATGGCGCAGATTGAAGAGCAACATTTATTTCCTATAGGCATGTTGTCTAGCAAGACATAGAAATAGACATGAGAATAAATAGAGCACTTATGCTTTGATAGTATACTAGTTATGTGAGTGTGTGATTTCCCTAATGACATGATCTCTAGTAGTGCATGAAGAGACTTAATGACACATATAGTAGGTCGGATAACAAATAGATCATATAAATCCTATTGACATGCTTTCTACCCTTTTCATGCAAGCATTAAGATATACACATTTCCCAATTTCACTAACACCCCAATTGTTTATTATAGAATTATTACAGACCCAATAATGAATGTAATTACAAAAGTTGTACAAGCAATAGCAGTAGGCCCAAACAAGCCCAAAGAGATACCCAACATTGCCAGGCCTTCGACTAAGCTCTTTCTCCACCAATTAGCATACCCGGATCTCAACAGGGACTATATTCACCAGCATAGCCCAGAAACGATAGAGAAACTCAAACCAAACTAAACAGCCACAAATTGACCATATGATCCAGACACTGAATCACTTAAACAAATCAATTTGCATATCCCATAGAGAGAAAGGGGACATGACTGAGTGTCAAAGATAGCCCAGGTCTTAGTAGTAAGATAATGGCCAAAGAACCTTAAGCCCTAGCGTGTCAGAGTTCACAAGGGTCTCAAATGGACCCCGAACAGTGTTCACACTAGGGAGGTTGAATAGAGAAAGTCATAGTGGCCTTAGCTTTCAGCCGGCCAAGAGTTATAGATTCAGAGTAGTATAGGTAACCAATGAGAGTGAAAGAATAGTGATCAAATGGTAGAGTGTGAATAGGTGCACTTGTATTTTAGAAACAGACATTGCAGGGGTGATTACACAATGATCATACAAGCAAAGAGGATAAATAAAACACAAAAGACAAGTTGATATCACAAGTTCAAACACTTAGCATATTGGGGAAAAGAAAATTTTGTAGGAAGCAGGGGAATTATGCCTTCTGGGATTACAAAACTAATATACAAAGGTGCACTATGCCAAACGAGATAAAAATAGAGCACTAACTTAAAAGGTTCAAAGCCTAAAGGTCTAAATTATGCTGAACACTAGAAATTAAACAAACCAACTCACATCAACAAAGCAAAATAGTGTCAAATGTTATAGGAAACACAAGTTAAGAAACTATTCTAAACGGCCTCAACTAATTACTAGGGAATAAAGAATTAGGCAAAACTAAAGACATGTTGAGTGAGGAAAATAATCATAGAAGCAAGTCATGGCTAGAGTGAAGGCCTTAACATAGATTAGGACACATTATAGATACAAGTAAATCACTATAGAGACCCAAGACAAAGCAGGAAACAAACTGATGCCACATAACCAATGTAAAAATTCAAAGTACCAACAGATTAAGCTAAACGAACTTAAAAGAATCTAAACCGTTCAAGTTAATTATAAACATATCTCAGAGCTGGCAGTTTAGGTAAAAATTAAATGCTAAAGAGGTTCAGATCATAATACAAGTTAAAAGCTAGCAGAGCCACACACGAAAATAACCCCAGAACACATTAAGTCGTGAATTTCATAAATATGTAACCCATAGACACAAAAGAATGAAATTTCGAAGACCAAGTAACTTACCAGTTAAACGGATAACAAGAAAGAATAAAATTCCACAGTATTCTGAATATCAACAAAGAGCAGTAGAACCTAGGATCTTAGTGCGTCAAATTTCCCAAGGGCTTCAAAGGAACCCACGGCAGTGCTCGCACCAAGAAAACTTCAAAAATCGAATTTCGGTGGCCTTGGCTTTCAGCCGGCCAAGAGCCAAAGTAACGAACAAGAGAATGAGAGAATAACAGAGTGAAAGCCTTTAATCTTTAGTGAAAACTTTAACGATTAAAGTTTGTCCAAAAGGGAATGGGGAGGGATTTATATAGTAATAGTAAAATCAATACATAAATAAGGAAATGCAGTCAATCAAACAGAAAAAGGAAAAAAGAACACACGCAAATCAATTTAGAATCGAATTAGGAGAAGAAACCCGGTAAACCCTAGTTTGACTAGGATCAGAAATTGGCCGGAGATCTTGGTGAATCTGAACCTCATAACCTTGTTATGGATGTATAAGGACTAAATATTGTCCAAATCTTCGAGAATAAAGATGATCTTCTTTGATTCAAAGACGGACACTTGCCAAAAATGGCCAAGTACTAAGTAACACCATATTTACACAAGTAATGACGGTATAATCCGGAAAAAGTAAGTAAATCATGGTAAGAATCCACGGATGGGATAGATTCAGAGAAGACTTGGGGTGGAGGCTAGGGTTTGTGAGGTGGGGGGAAGTTTTAAGAGAGTATAGAGGCGGCTGGTTGAGAAAATGGATTAGGGTTTAGGGTTGTGAGATTATAAGGAGAGGTGGAGGATTATTATGGGCCACTGGTCATTTGAGATCAACGGCCAAGATCAAAAGGAAAGTAGGGCGGGTCAGGAGATGGGTGTAGGATAGTGGACTGCTGGTATTGGGCTAGGAGAGTTGGGCTAGAGATTTAAGGGGTTTGGGCCACTAGTGTGGTCCGAAAATATTGGTTTAAATCTGGGCCAGCTTTTTAAAATAAATAAGAAAAAAAATATTAATAAAATAGCTAAATAGGTATTAAAAAATTATTTAAGCAAATAAGTACTTTATAATAATAGCTGAAGATTGTAGATATATAAAAAGTTATTTTAACTCTAAATAAAACAGTAAATGCAGTTAATTACAAAGTGCAGGCTATTATTGCAAAAATGTGTAATTAATATAAAAAATTACAAATGTAATTATAGAAAATGAAGTAGAATATTATAAAACATATATGTGGGTGTAAATAATAAATTTGGATGATTAAGTCATCACAAAATGATTTAAATAATAATTATTAGATATTTATATAAAAAATGTAAAAAGAAATTAATTTTTTGCTTTAAAAATTGTGGATATTATAGAAAATGCATGTATAGGTTTGTAAACTAAATAATGATGCAAGCATACTATTTTGAGAGAATATATATGTATTTTAAAAATATGAGGGAAAAATTGGGTATCAACAGTGGCCCAGTTGTCGCTGAAGCGGACCTGAGGCTGGATCTGGGAGGTCGCAGGTCCAAGGATTGTTCCGCATCTGCGCACTCTCAGAAGCTATCGAAGCTCCGTCGATGCATACTTGGGCTGGCCGACTGTTGGTCGCAAAAGCGGAAGGAAACGGCAGAAGCGGACCCGCAAAAGCGTCTCCCCTCCGTAGAAGCGAGGAAGCTAGAGGCAATGGGGGATCGCAGGTGCGACCTTTTGACCACACTTGTGGTTCCGCAGATGCGATCAAGTGGCTGCAGGTGCGGAAGTCGTTGGTAAGTGAAGGTTTTTCATCCGAGACTTAGGCCAATTTCCCTCACATTTCATTTGGTCTTGGGCGATTTTGAGAGCACATTTGAGGGGGATTCTCATCAATATCCTAAGATAAGTAACTCCCACCCATTTTCAAGTTAATTATGTAGGTTTTAGGTAGATTAAACATAGAAATATTGTGAAAACTTGTGGGATTTGTGAAGAACCTAGGGTTTTGGTAAAATTGGTATTTGACCACGAAATTGGTTATGGAATTAAGTAAAAATTATATATTTGTGTTCGTGAGGCTATGGGTAATATTTATCTTCGAAAATTTCCGAAACCCGGGCACGTGGACCCGGGGGTGAATTTTAAGAATCATCCAATTAGGGTTGGGTAATTACTCTAATAGCTAAAATTATCAACTTTTGAGTATATATTGATTAAATTATACAATATTTGACTAGTTTCGGATTGTTCGGTGTCGACTTGGGGCTTTTGGGGCTTTTAGAGCGGACTTGTGGACCGGAAGTGAGCTTGGGAACAAGGTAACTCTCTTGTCTAACCTTGTAAGAGGGAACTCATTCCCTTAGGTGTTTCTTGTTGTGTATTGCTTGTGTTGGGAGCTACTTACGCACACGGTAATGAGGGTTCATGCGTAGTTATATCCCATGATATGCCCCGGTAGACTTAGATCCACATCATGCTTTCAGTTGTACCGTTGTGTTAATCATGCATATTAACTGTCTTGAATAGAACTGATACTAGGGATTTAAAGTTGCAATTATCCATTTAGCGATCATATTTTTGGAAAATTGAGGAATACTTAATAACTATGAAAAATCAATGACTTCTCGCCTTGCAAGTACTTCTACGAGTGAGGTAAACTTCTCTAATCTAATGGGATCGGGTCTTTCGCCTCGGCAGTATGATAACATCACTCTTATGGGATCGGGTCGTTCGCCTTGGCTGTATGACGGTACCACTATTCTTATGGGATCGGTTCGTTCGCTTCGGCAGCATGATGATAACTCTATTCTTATAGGATCGCGCCGTTCACCTCGGCAACTTCATGCTTAATAATTGAAACAGGTTCCAGTTTGGGTAATTGAGTTAGTGCCTTCAAGACCAGTTATGAGATGTTGGTGATGAGATACGGACTTCTATTGTATTTATTGTAAATTGCCCTTATTTGTCTCATTGACACCTCTTGCATGCTCTCCATGTCTACTTTATGCACTTTTATTATTATTATTGACCTCTAGTAAGTGTCAAATCGATTCGTCGTCACTACTTCTTCGAGGTTGGACTAGATACTCACTGGGTACACGCTGTTTTCTGTACTCACGCTATTCTTCTGCACTGATGTGTAGGTACTCAGACAGGTTCCACCAGTGCTCATGCGGGCGCGTAGCGGATCATCTATGAATACTTAGGGCTAAGCTTCTTGACTTACTACGATCTGCAACAACAGAGTCTCCTTCCATCTTATTTACTATTCCTATCTATTACTTTCGTACAGTAGTTTTAGTAGTTTTGTGCATTCTCTAGATTGCTCATTTACTTGTGACGCCAGGTTTTGGGGATTTGTAGCACTTAGGTACTGTTGTACTTGTCATTTCTATCACCCCAGACTATACACTTATGATGTTGATATTTTGTTTAAAAAGACCTATCACAGTTACATGAAATTTAGTGTAATAAAAATATGTTGAAAAGAGATAAATAAATAGAAGTTTCACTTGTGCTTTCCTAACTGCGGCGTTAGGTGCAGTATCGACCTAGTACAGAATTGGTTCGTGACACTTCTTCCATCCGTCCTTCTAGTATCCCTGTTGTGAAGGAAGATTGTGGCTGTCAAGATTTAAACATCATCGCTCTTGACCTGGCGGAGCAGGTAATCTTCTACAATAAGGGTTTTACGTATGTTTATACATATCCATTTACTTTGGGCCCGTTTTTATTGAGCGGGTTCTTGACTCTGTTATCTTAAATTTTTGCTTTCATTACCAATTATGCTTGGCACAGGTGAACTATTCTGTGTGGCAGACTGTTACTTGTGTTTGGCGTCTATGCCAGGAGATGGGAGAAGAGTTATCCTTGGCTCGATTGATGAACCTTTATTCCCCCAAGATTTTCCACGGGGGAATGGTAAATTTTAGCAAACGTGGTCACCATACTTTGCTAACCAGCATGGATAATGACAACGACTTGTGTATGGGTGGACCGATTTATTGTAGTTGACACTAGGGACATCATTACAGCCACGACTCCATCATTTCCCTAATTATGGAAATGTACTCGTACGTTCATCGTTTATCTCTTCTTCTAGTTAAAGATTGTCCCATGCTGTTACCGATCCTTCTTCTTTCACTATTTCAGCACCTAGGGTTGAAGGCTTGGACCAGTGGATCCACAAGATTCTTGATGTCACTACGTCAGAGACCTGCAAGTCGAAAGAACTGGCCCTTAAATATAGGTGGAAGGCCAAAAATCATGGTAGGTTGAACTTATCTTATTTTTACTTCTCGTATAGAAAAATTGCTTAACCCTTCTTTCCTGTTGAATTCAGGTCTTCCAAGGGGCTCTGTTACCATCCCTGAGGATAATATTTTGGCTGACCCGACTGATGAGACGAGGTTGCTGCAGGAGGCTTTTACCCGAACAGGTGTCACCAGTCCTGCTTTTGGGGCAAGTGCTTCTTCTCGGAGACCCCGGCTGGAGAACAAGCAACAAAAAAGGTGACATTTCTCCATGGTCGAGGGCAAAAATAAAAAGGCAAAGAACGTCGTGCCCGAGCCTTCGGCGGATGCTGTGGTGATGAGCATCGCGCCTCAACCATCCATACACTGTGGTGATATATAATGCTGGAGGAGCCAGTGATGAGGGGGCTTCTCTACGTATAAAGGACGAGTTTCATCAACTGAACAGAATGCTTAATATATTGAGCTAGTTACGCCAACCGAGGACGATGCCCTGATGCTCTGGGGGGGGGGG
>ML434398.1:0-30871 GCA_005239525.1 Nicotiana knightiana | reverse complement strand
CCCCGCTCCCCCAAAATCATGTTTTTCGTCAAACGAGGAGGGTCTTCTCCTGCCTTTGAGGGTTCCTCGTTATCACGATTGTGGCCGTAGTTTTTTTAGCCCGATCACTTAAGAATTCTCTAAGATGGACATATTTTAGCAATGTCGCCACCTCCTCGTGCAAATGTCGGCAGTCCCCTATCCGATGACCATTGGTCCCATGGTATTCGCACCACAAATTAGGATCCATTTGGCTGGGATCGTATCTCATTAGGTTCGGAATTCGTGCTTCCTTAATGTTCCTCAAATCCAACACTAACTCCACTACGCTGACGTTGAAATTGTATTCGGAAAGCCTGGGGTAGGAGGAATCCCGGGAACCCGATATCTCCTTGTCCTGCAGTGATCTATTATTTCATCCCCGATCATATCTCTTATCGGTAGCGAATCTATCCGCTGACCGGAAACCCTTCGACCCGTTCTTAGGACAAAAAGTGACCTCTTAAATATCGTCGATCTGCGTTGAAATCATCCTTGATTTCTCCTTATTATTATTCCAGTACAGGCCCTTGGTTTATGCATCCTTTATTCTTATCTTTGACTCGTACCGGTTGTGGACATCCGCCCATGTTGTTGCCTGAAACTCAAGCGAACTTTCTTTCAATTTTGGGGAAGAATCAGAACTTCTCGTATTTAACCCTTTAATAAATGAATCAGTTGCCAATTTGTCTGGTAAGATCGGTAGTAGCATTCTTTCTTTCTGGACTCTAGTTACAAAATCCCGCAGCAATTCACACTCTCCTTGTACAACCCTGAATATATCGGCATTTCGGGCCTGTACCTTTCTGACCTCGGCATAGGCCTTGATAATAGAATCTGCGGAATATAGAAGGAATCTATTGAGTGCTCAGGCAAGAGAGAATACCATGTCATATCCCCCTTCGTGAGGGTATCCCCGGACTTTTTCAGTAAGACTGACTCGATCTTGTGGGGAGCTAAATCGTTCCCCTTCACCGCCATTGTGTAGGCGGTGATGTGCTCCTGAGGATCCGAAGTTCCATCATACTTCGGCACGTCTGGCATCTTAAATCTCATCGGTATTAACTCTGGTGTTGCGCTTAGTTTGAACGATAATTTATTGTATTTCTTTGAGTCCGGTCCTTTCAACACTAGTAGTGCGCCCGAAATCTGATCCATTCGGGCTTTATTTCCCTCATAAATCGCATGAGTTCGGTTTTAAAGAGATCACTCTCATTTTTGTTACCGGGTCTGCTAACGTTCCCCCCGAGCCTGTCAAAGCCGACTTCGCCCCTCGGGGTGTTTTTGTCAACCCTCTGTGTTGTTTGGTTTGCGGGAGCACAGATAGTCGTCCTGAAATCAATGATCGCCGCGCTCTAACTCACCTAGATCTGCGCATAAAGTGCAGGGTGTAGTATGAGTACAACCAACTCAGTAGTAACAAATATAACTAAGGAACTGAGTAGTAGTTATGAGCTAAGCAAAACAGTCCAATTATTTATTTTTCACAATTTATCAATAACATGAATAAACAGCTAAATTCCCATAACTTCGTAAATGCTAGAAAGAAATTTAACAGATAATACAACAACACAAAAGTGAATACGACCTCACAGCAGTGTCATTTCATTACTCATCACTCGCACTAACCACTCACCACTCACCACTCGACGCTAAGCACGGACAGCTCACGTGCTACAATATCAATACCTGGATCCGCACGGTCAGCTCACGTGCTACGCGGACAACTCATGTGCTATGGTATCAATACCTGGACTCGCACGGTCAGCTCACATGCTAAGCAGACATCTCACGTGCTATGGTATTAATATCCTCACAACCAGGCCCTTGACCTCACTCAGTCATGTACCTCTCCAGCCTCACAATGCACCACAAATAAGGGGACACAGCCCACATCAAGTATCACAACATATCAGCAAAAGAATAGCGACTCAGGTAAATATGTACAATAATTTCTATGACTGAGTACAAATAACGTGAACATGAATAAAGCCTAAACATGATCTCTAACATGAAGGCAAAAAAGTTCAACAAGTAAACATATAGCCACAGATAATAGATATTAGGCCTCACAGCCTCACGGGATGGACCAAGTCTCAATCCCTCACGGTGCACAGCCATAAGCCCGTCACCTAGCGTGGGTATCACTTCCACACAATCACATGATATCGAATCTTCGGGTTTATACCCTCAAATCCAGAGTTAAAAATGTTACTTACCTTAACCGCATAAAAATCCTACTCCGGGATGCCCTCGTCACTGGACTCGGTCTCCAAAAGCTCTGAATCTAACCATAATCAGATTAACACCATCAACATAGGCTAACGAATCAAATTCCACAATAAAAACTACGAAATATGCTAAAAATCTGAAATAAGCCAAAATCCGGTCCTCGGGCCCACGTCTCGAAAATAGTCAACAATGGAAGAAACAAAACCCTCGTCCTCCCCCGAGTCTAACCATATAAAATTTATCAAAATCGGACTTCATTTGGTCCCTCAAATCCTCACTTAAAACTCTCCAAAACTCAAACCCTAACTCCCTCATTCTCACCTTAAACTCATACAATTTTCATGCCTAATCAATGGAAAAACATCATAAATGCGTGTAATTAATCCCAAACAACTTACCTCAGTGATGTCTCTTGATTCTCCCTTGAAAAACACTGCCCTAGCTCAAAAACCCGTTCAACAATGGTGGAAAAAGGGTAAAATTTCGCGAAGGGTTACTTAAATAGGTTCTGCCCAGGAGTTTCCGCACCTGCGGACCGCTTCCTAGCATCTGCGGTCCCAGGTGCGCACCTGCGGAACTCACTTAAACGCCCAACCTCGCACATGCGGCTGCCCCTCCGCACCTGCGGGCTTGCAGGTGCGATCCTCTCTTCCGCACCTGCGCTCAATGCCAGGCCTCCATTTTCCGCATCTGCAACAAGTCGTCCGCACCTGCGATCATCGCACCTGCAGCTCCCCATCCGCAGGTGCGGCCACACCAGTAACCTTACACCAGCAGCTTCCAGCTGCATTTTCCAGATTCCGGACTTAGTTGAACCTTCGGAACACCCAAAATAACACCAAAACACTCAATCAGCCTCGAATTCAAGCCTAAGAACTTCTAGACTTCCAAAATTGGCCAACGACGCTGAAACCTATCAAACCACGTCTGAATGACCTCAAATTTTGCACATACATCAAAAATAACACTACAAACATAATTCAACTTCTGGAATTCCATTCCGACCCCGATACCTAATTTTCCACTACCGACCAAAATCCCTAAATTTTCTAACTTTTCGCCAATTCAAGCCTAATTCTACCACGGGCCACCAAATTACATTCCGGACACACTCCTAAGTCTAGAATCACACAACGAAGCTAACCGAATCATGAAAATCCAAATCCGAGTTTGTTTACTCATAAGTCAACTTCAGGTTGACTTTTCTAACTAAGCTTTCTGACCAAGAAACTAAATGATCATTTCACTCCAAAACTACTCCGAACCCAAACTTACCAACTCGATACAACTCAACACAGATGTACAACATATAAATAAGCATAGATAGGGGAAATAAGGCTATAACTCTCACAACGACAGGCAGGGTCCTTACATCGTCCATTCGGGTTGTTGGAAACACTCGATAATGCCTATCTCAACTCCGTCATGACTCGATCATGTCGTGAGAGGTGGCCTATAATGGTTTTTTGCTGATCCCTCAGGATTGTTACTGCTTCAACGATGTGTTCTTCTTCAGCATCATCAGGATTTGCTTTCTGAACATGACGTGAATATTGTCTGCCATGGACCGGCGTGGCTTCATCCCCCTCGTTGCAGGTAGCACTGATAGAATCTTCCTACTGATGCTTATTTCCTTGGGCCTCAACGTTGTGTGTGATCTTGACATCGCTATCTGCTATTTTCTATGATTTTTGCTAAGAACAAATAATCAAATAGGTTAGTAATAGATACAAGGATCAACTTAATTAAACAACTGCCTAAGCCCCACGGTGTGCGCCAAATTCTTTACCCGTGAAATGGTACAGTTGAATTTATACGTGGTTTATAGATAAGTGAATCGATTTGACCCCAAAAATGGTAAAAAAATTAAACAAGAATGTAAGACTTAGCGTTGAAATTCATATAAGACCGCTGAAATCTTGTTTCCGGGAGTAGAGCTTCCGGAGGCAGGAGTAACAATATCAAGAAAGAAGATAAAATATTATTAAGCTTTGAATATTGTATAGCATAAGTTTGTCAGAAAAATCATGTCTTTACAATGGTTGTTGAGCTCACCACTTATACTTTCACCTAGGGAACAAGGTCCTAGGATCAAGCCCCTCTTAAATTACAATTATGAGGGTCATTGAAGAATGTGTAACGGTAGACAGTGAATGTCATATTCTCTATAACGGACTACTTACTTAATGTTATAGAATATTCTTCATTAAATATTATCGGGTGGCAGACATTTATTTCGTCTTTATGAATATCACTCCCTTCGGAAACAAACGAGATTGTTGCCTTCGGACCTGATTGCTTTCTGCCTTCGAATCCACGTGTCGCTTTATTATGCGAGCATTTAATATGACCATATTTTACCCTATATATATATATAACAGATAGGATTGTAATGACCCGACCGGTTGTTTTGCGTTATCGGACCCCGTCCCCTAAATGAAACTTACCATAGCGGCTTATTGCAATTTATGACTTGTGGGGGCCGGTGGTCCAGATTTCGGAAGTGTTTAGAGCGATATTGGAACACTTAGTTCCTTAAGGTTGGTCTTTTTGGCCAAGTTTGACTTTGTTCAACATTTTTAGTAAACGACCTCGGAATCGAGTTTTGACATTTCCGGTAGCTTCGTATGATGATTTCGGACTTGGGCATATGTTCGGAATGGGATTTGGATGACCTGGGAGCGTTTCGGCGCCCAATATTGAAATAAGAGTTTCCTTAAGTTCATATTGTGGTTTGGGACGTGTCTTTGTGTTATGGAGGTTCGAATGGAATTCTGAGACCGGTAATAGTTCTGTTATGTCATTTATGACTTGCCTGCAAAATTTGGTGTCATTCCGAGTAGTATAGGTCAGTTCGGCGCATTATTAGTGAATTCAAGAAACTTAAAGTTCCTAAGTTTGGTTCTAGGGTTTTGAGGTGTGATTTTGAGTCTTAGCGGTTGTTGCGGGTGTTCCGAAGGCTCGAGCGAGTCTGTATTATGATTTGGGACTTGTTGGTTTATTTGGATGGGGGCTCGGGTGGGCCCCGGTGCCTCTCGGGCACCAAATGAGGCCAAAAACCAGCTGGTGCACCTGATCTGGTGTGACCGCAGGTGCGGTTGCCCAGTCGCAGGTGCGAGACCCCTCCTACGGTCCCAGCCTTGCAGGTGCAGGCCTTTTCCCGCAGGTGCGGAGTCGCAGGTGCGGACTCCTGCCCACAGGTGTGAGACCGTAGGTGCGGTTGTCGAGTCGCAAGTGCGGAAACCCTTGTAGGCAGTAAGGTCTTTAAATGCGGTAGTACCCCATTTTCACTCCATTTTCTTCCACAATAGGTGATCTTGAGAGCTTGGAAAAGAGTCCCACGACCTAGCTACTAAAAGGTAAGTGAATTCTATCCTAAAGTTAGTTAATGCATGAATTCCTAGTTGAATTTAACTACCTAATTAGTGGAAAATTTAAGGATTTTGGTAGTAACCTAGGGCTTTCGAGAATTTAGAGAATTACTCGTGAATTGGCTATGAATTCATACAAAAATCATATACTAACGATCCTTAGGTTATGGGTGAGTGTTTGCTTCGAGAATTTTCAGAATCCGAGCATGCAGGCTCGGGGTTGGATTTTGGGATTTCCTGAAGAATGATGAATTTGACTAAATAGTAGGAGAATTCCATTCTTTGAGTATAATTTGATATATGTACGTAACATTTGATTAGTTTCGATTCTTTGGGTGACGAGTTCGGAGTTTCGAGTGCTTTCTTCACCTGGGGAGTAGGTTCGACGCGAGGTGGGTCTCTTTCTAACCTCGTAAGAGGGAATTGTCCCCATAGGTGATTTAAATTCTATGTGTGATGCTTGTGGGGGCAACGTACATACAAAGTGATGAGAGTTCGTACGTAGCGGCTATTGTTATGTCCGGGTAGTTAGGCCTGCATCATGCCTTGTGTCTTCCTTGACATTAACTATATTCTTAATGAATTAATATTACACGCGGCTTATTTCCCTAAGATCATGGAATTTGAGAAATTTTAAGGAATTGTTCACTGAAAAGTAATTTAAAAAGAATATTGTGTGTGCATGTGACCACTTCGCAATTTACATTCCGCGAGTGGTGTGTGATTGTCCCCCACTCTCATGGGAGCGGGTCGTACGCCACGGCGGGTTGAAAGATGCACTTATGGTTCGGGCCATTCGACCCTCGGCAGTGCATAGATATGATTACTTTATGGAAAAGATGCACTTATGGTTCGGGCCGTTCGACCCTCGGCAGTGCATAGATATGAGTATCTTATGGCAAAGATGCACTTATGGTTCGGGCCGTTCGACCCTCGACAGTGCATAGATATGATTACTTTATGGAAAAGATGCACTTATGGTTCGGGTCGTTCGACCCTCGGCAGTGTATAGATATGAGTACCTTATGGCAAATTTTCACTTATGGTTCGGGCTGTTCGACCCTCGGCAGTGCACAAATATGATTATTTTATGGCTCAGGCCGGTTGTCCTTATCCCGTATGCGCATGATAAATTGTTACTAAATTCATGGATATTGATTTGACAGATATTTGGGGGAAGATGAAGTAGTACTTGTTTATTTACTTCCAGTATTTACTTGGATTTCAGTGCCTTATATATATTTGCTGCTTCACTACCTTTACATGCCTACCGTTTTCATCATATTCTGTTAAATTATATTGTTGGATCTTAGTGAGTTTCAAGTCGACCTCTCGTCACTACTTCTTCAAGATTAGACGGGATACTCACTAGGTACATATATATTTATGTACCCATGCTACGCTTATGTACTTAGTTGTACAGGTTCTGAGGCTGTTGCATCTGTTTGTCAGACCAGAGCTTGATTCTGATTATAGACGGACCTGACTTCACGTGTGAGCTGCTTCTCCTGGCGATCTCCGGCAGCACCATGGAGTTTCTTTTGCTTATTACCCATCTATTCCTTTCAGACAGTGAGACTGTATATTATATCTTTTGTATATTATGTTAGTATGCCCATAGAACTTGTGATACTAGTTCCTGGCACATATGTGGTAGTTATTCTGGATTACGGGTCTGTATATATATATATTATCTCACGCCTTCTTATGACTGATTTTGATTAAAACTGGATAATTCCCCTTTTCGATTTGTGTTTTAAGCTTTAAAAACTTGGTATATGTTGAAATGTTTAATCAAATAAGAAAGAACCCTTAGTAAGTTGAGTGTTGGCTTGCCCGACCCCATTGTTGGGCGCCATCATGACCTGAGTCAAGGTTTTGGGTCGTGACAACATGGTATCATAGCACTAGGTTCATGTAAGTCTCACGAGTCAGGGGCAAACCCAGTAGAGTCTTGCGGATCGGTACGAAGACGTTTGTACTTATCTTCAGGAGGCTATTGTGTGTTAGGAAACCTCTCTTTATTCTTATTCTATCGTGCAGTCGATGGTTTACTAAATCTCATTCTTCTATTCTCTCACAAATGGTGAGGACGCGTGCATCTGATGTTCCAGACCCGGGAGGGGACGTTACCCCCGTTGTCTGAGGCCGTGGCAGAGGCAGGGGGAGCGCACCGGCCTGAGGTAGGGGACGAGGGCGTCCCAGAGCTATTTCGGTTGCACCACCACCAGAGGATCCTATCATAGAGGATCAGGACGAGGTGCCCCCAGCAGATCCTGCTCCAGTATACTTCATGACAGCGCCAGGCTTCCAGGAGGTCATGGGCCATATGATGAGATTTATGGACACTATGTCCCAGGCTGGTTTATTTCCAGCAGATCCTGCCGCTTCTCAGGCGGGAGGGGGAGTCCACACCCCTACTGCCAAGGCTGCAGGCCAGATAGCAGCATTACATCATACCCCGGGTACACTACCCGTGGGTGGGGTCCAGCCTGTTGCAGCAGCACTCGAGCCCAGACCAGCTGCGGACGGCGATCCGCATAAGTTACTGGATAGATGGACTCGATTGCACCCTCCAGTCTTCGGGGGTGAGCGAGGCGAGGATGCCCGGTATTTTGTGGACAGATGTAGGGAAAGACTGCACAACATGAGGATACTAGAGTCCCATGGAGTGGATTTCACCACATTCCAGTTGGAGGGCAGAGCTCGTAGGTGGTGGCAGTCCTATATTCTCAGCAGGCCCATAGATTCTCCTCCTGTCACTTGGGAGTAGTTCGCGCAGATGTTTCTGGATAGATATATCCCACCCTCTGATAGGGAAGAGCTGCGGTATCAGTTTGAGTGGCTAAAGCAGGGACAAGTGTCAGTGACAGATTATGAGGCCAGATTTTCAGAGTTGTCTCGCCATGCACTCATGATACTTCCTACTGATGCAGAGAGAGTGCGGAGATTTGTGGCTGGGTTGCATCCAGGTGTTAGGGCCACCATGGCCCGAGAGGTGGAGATGGGTACTCTTTATCAGCTCGTGGTAGAGACTATTCGTAGGATCGAGGGGTATCGGTCGAGGAGCAGGGAGCATGGGCAGCAGGACAAGACGGCTAGATTCTCCAGAGATTTCAGAGGTGCCCCAGTTAGGGGCAGAGGTCATTTTAGCAGTAGACAGCCCAACAGGCCTTCATATTGAACACCTCCACCACCTCCCTGAGGTGTTCCAGCGAGGCCTCATTTCAGCGCCATGCCAGAGCGTTCCTACCGTCCTCCATCCATTCAGAGTTCACCCAGTGGTTATCCCGGTCATCCGAGATCCTCCGACCCCTACTTCAGTGCTATGCCAGAGGGCTCACATCTCCCTCTGGCCATTCAGGGTTCTTCTTCGGGGCAGCAGACTATGGTACCTGGAGGTTGTTACGAGTGTGGAGAGTAAGTTCATATGAGGAGGCATTGTCCAAAGTTTCGGGGCAAGGCCGTGCAGCAGAGTTATCAACCAATGGGTCCAGCACCAGCAGTCCAGCCAACTAGAGGTAGAGGACAGGTCGGCAGGGGTCTTCCTAGAGGTGGAGGCCAGCCAGGGGGAAGTCAGGAAGCTCATGTTCATTCTAGTGGAGCTCAGTCTTCCGGTACTCCAGCTAGATTCTATGTCATTCCGGCCAGATCAGATGCAGTGGCCTCGGACGCCGTGATCACAGGTATTATCTCAGTATGTGGTAGAGAGGCTTCAGTATTATTTGATCCAAGATACACCTATTCATATGTTTCAGCATTATTTGCCCATTTTCTGGATGCTCCTCGTGAGTCCTTGGGTTCTCCTATATATGTGTCCACTCCTGTGGGCGATTCTGTGGTGGTAGATCGGATCTATTGATTTTGTTTGATCACCTTTTATGGGTTCGAGACCATAGCGGACCTTTTATTGATCGACATGGTTGATTTTGAGGTTATTCTAGGCATGGATTAGTTATCTCCTCATCGTGTCGTGCTAGATTGCCATGCCAAGACAGTTACTTTAGCCATGCCTGAGTCGCCTAGGTTGGAGTGGAGAGTTTCATCAGTTAGTGCAGCCAGTCGGGTTATTTCATTCATGAAGGCTCGACATATGGTCGAGAAGGGTTGTCTGGCCTATCTTTCTTATGTGCGGGACACCACCGCCGAGTCTCCGGGGATTGATTCAGTGCTGGTTGTTCGAGAGTTTGCTGATGTATTTCCTTCAGACCTTCCTGGCATGCCTCCGGATCGTGATATTGATTTCTGCATTGATTTAGCTCCATGCACCCAGACTATATCTATTCCTCCATACCGTATGGCCCCAAAAGAGTTGAAGCATTTGAAGGAGCAGCTTGAGGAGTTGTTGGCTAAGGGGTTCATCAGACTGAGTGTATCATCGTGGGGTGCTCCAGTTCTATTCGTGAAGAAGAAGGATGGGTCCATGGGGATGTGTATTGATTACCGCCAGTTGAACACGGTCACCATTAAGAACAATTACCCTTGGCCACGCATCGATGATTTGTTTGACCAGTTGCAGGGTGCTCGGGTGTTTTCTAATATTGATTGAGATCGGGATACCATGAGTTGAAGATTCGGGCCTCGGATGTTCTGAAGACTGCTTCCTGTACGAGATATGGCCACTATGAATTCCTGGTGATGTCCTTTCGCTTGACTAATGCCCCAGCAGCATTCATGGACTTGATGAATAGGGTGTTCAGGTCGTATATTGATTCATTTGTCATTGTCTTTATTGATGACATCTTGATTTACTCACGTAGCCTGGGGGAGCACGAGCAGCATTTGAGAGTTGTGCTCCAGACTTTGCGGCAACAGAAGCTATATGCTAAGTTCTCTAAGTGTGAGTTCTGGTTGGATTCCGTGGAATTATTGGGGCATGTGGTATCCGGAGTGGGTATCAAGGTTGATCCTCATAAGATTGAGGTAGTTCAGAGTTGTCCGCGTCCTACTTCAGCTACAGAGATCAGGAGCTTTTTGGGCCTAGCAGGCTATTATCGTCGATTTATGGAGGGGTTCTCTTCTATTGCAGCTCCATTGACTAGATTGACTCAGAAGAATGCCATGTTTCGATGGTCCAACAAATGTGAGGCGAGCTTTCAGAAGCTCAAGGCAGCATTGACTTCTGCACCAGTCCTGGTATTGCCTTCCGGTTCTGGGATGTACACAGTATATTGCGACGCTTCACGCATTGGCTTGGGGTGTGTGTTGATGCAGGAAGGGAGAGTTATTGCTTATGTTGTGTGCCAGCTGAAGGTTCATACGAAGAATTACCCTATGCACGATTTGGAGTTGGCGGCGATTGTTCATGCTCCTAAGCTTTGGAGGCACTACTTGTATGGGGTGTCCTTTGAGGTTTACACAGACCACCGCAGCTTGCAGCACTTGTTCAAGAAGAGAGATCTTAATCTGAGGCACCGCAGATGGCTTGAGTTGTTGAAGGATTATGATATCACCATTATTTATCACCCGGGCAAGCCAAATGTGGTAGCAGATGCCTTGATCAGGATGGCAGAGAGTATGGGTAGTTTGGCTTATATTGCAGCACAGGAGAGACCTCTAGCCTTGGACATTCAGTCCTTCGCTAATCTCCTGGTGAGATTAGACCTTTCAGAGCCTCGTCGAGTTTTAGCACATGTGGTTGCTTAATCTTCGTTATTGGAGGAGATTAATGCCCGGCAGTTCGATGATCCGTGCTTAGCAGAGCTTCGGGAGACAGTGGTACAGGGTGGTTCCAAGGAGGTTACTATTGGCGAGGATGGTGTTCTGAGACTTCAGCGTCGTTTATGTATTCGTAATCTTGACGGCCTGAGGGAGAGGATTCTAGAGGAGGCACACAGTTCTCGATATTCTGTTCATCCTGGTGCTACAAAGATGTATCGTGATTTGAAGCAGCATTACTGGTGGAGGCGGATAAAGAGGAACATTGTGGAGTATGTGACTAGGTGTCTTAATTGACAGAAGGTGAAGTATGAGCATCAGAGGCTAGGAGGCCTACTTCAGCAGATGCCCATTCCTAAGTGGAAATGGGAGCGCATCACTATGGACTTCGTGGTTAGGTTGCCTCGGACTTTTCGGAAGGTTGACGCGGTTTGGGTCATTGTGGATAGATTGACCAAATCGGCACATTTCATTCATGTAGCTACTACATATACTTCTGAGAGGTTAGCATAGATATACATTCGGGAGATAGTCCGGTTGCACGGCGTGCCGGTGTCCATTATATCAGATCGAGGTCCACAGTTTACCTCGCACTTCCGGAGAGCATTTATAGTGAGATGGGTAACCAGATAGACCTCAGCACAGCATTTCACCCTCAGACTGATGGCCAGTCGGAGCGTACAGTTCAGATATTGGAGGACATGCCCAGGGCATGTGTGATTGACTTCGGATGTCAGTGGGACCAGTTCTTGCCTTTGACCGAGTTTTCTTACAATAATAGTTATCAATCCAGCATCGAGATGGCTCCATTTGAAGCTTTGTATGGTCGGCGGTGTCGTTCTCCTATCGGGTGGTTTGAGCCTGGCGAGGCTAAGTTATATGGCACCGACCTAGTGAGGGATGCTTTGGAGAGGGTGAAGTTGACTCAGGAGAGGCTCCGCACAGCATAGTCCAGACAGAAGAGTTACGCGGATCAGAGGGCGCGTGATGTATCATTTATGGAGGGAGACAACGTTCTGTTGAAGGTCTCGTCGATGAAGGGTATTATGAGGTTCGGGAAGAAGGGCAAGTTCAGCCCGAGGTTTATAGGTCCCTTTGAGGTGTTGAGGCATGTTAGGGAGGTTGCTTATGAGCTAGCTTTACCTCCCAGTTTATCAGGAGTTCATCCGGTCTTTCATGTATCCATGCTCCGACGGTACCACGCCGACTTCTCTCACGTGGTTAATTTCAGCCCTATTCAGTTCGATGAGAGGTTGGGCTACGAGGAGGAGCCAATTGCTATTATTGATAGAAAGGATCGCCAGTTGAGGTCCAAGAGAGTTTCTGCGGTGAAGGTCCAGTGGAGGGGCCAACCAGTCGAGTAAGCGACCTGGGAGTCCGAGGAGGACATGTGGAGCAGATATCCGCACTTATTCAGCACTTCAGGTATGATTCTAGACTCGTTCGAGGACGAACGTTTGTTTAAGAGGTGGAGAATGTTACGACCCGACCGGTCATTTTGCGTTATCGGGCCCTGTTCCCCTAAATAAAACTTCCCAAAGAGGCTTATTGCAATTTATGACTTGCGGGGGCAGGTGGTCCGGGTGTCGAAAGTGTTTAGAGCGATATTGGAACACTTAGTTCCTTAAGGTTGGCCTTTTTGGCCAAGTTTTACTTTGGTCAATATTTTTAGTAAACAACCTCTGAATCGAGTTTTGACGGTTCCGGTAGCTTTGTATGATGATTTTGGACTTGGGCGTATGTTTGGAATGGGATTTGGATGACCTGAGAGCGTTTAGGCGCCCAATATTGAAATAAGAGTTTCCTTAAGTTCATATTGTGGTTTGGGACGTGTTTTTGTGTTATGGGGGTCCGAACGAAATTCTGAGACCGGTAATAGTTCTGTTATGTCATTTATGACTTGCCTGCAAAATTTGGTGTCATTCCGAGTAGTGTAGGTCGGTTCGGCGCATTGTTAGCGAATTCAAGAAACTTAAAGTTCCTAAGTTTGGTTCTAGGGGTTTTGAGGTGTGATTTTGAGTTTTAGCGTTGTTGCGGGTGTTCCGAAGGCTCGATCGAGTCAGTATTATGATTTGGGACTTGTTGGTATATTTGGACGGGGGCTCGGGTGGGCCCAGGTGCCTCTCAGGCACCAAACGAGGCGAAAAACCAGCTAGAGCAGTTGATGCACCTGATCTGGGGTGACCGCAGGTGCGGTTTCCCAGTCGCAGGTGCGAGACCGCTCCTGCGGTCCCAGCCTCGCAGGTGCGACCCCTAGGTGGGTTGCCCAGTTCTCGCAGGTGCATACCTTTTCCCGCAGGTGCGGAGTCGCAGGTGCGGACTCCTGCCCACAGGTGCGAGACCGCAGGTGCGGTCGTCGAGTCATAGCTGCGGAAACCCCTGTGGGCAGTAAGTTCTTTAAATGCGGGAGTATCGCATTTTCACTCCATTTTCTTCCACCATAGGCGATCTTGAGAGCTTAGAAAAGAGTCCCACAACCTAGCTACTAAAAGGTAAGTGAATTATATCCTAAATTTAGTTAATGCATGAATTATATCCTTATTGTTCGGGTCTTTCGACCCTCGGCAGTGCATAGATATGATTACTTTATGGCAAAGATGCACTTATGGTTCGGGCCTTTCGACCCTCGGCAGTGCATAGATATGAGTACCTTATGGAAAAGTTTCACTTATGGTTCGGGTTGTTCGACCCTCGACAGTGCACAAATATGATTATTTTATGGCTCAGGCCGGTTGTCCTTATCCCGTATGCGCATGATAAATTGTTACTGAATTCATGGATATTGATTTGACAGATATTTGGGGGAAGATGAAGTAGTAATTTTTTATTTACTTTCAGTATTTACTTGGATTCCATTGCCTTATATATATTTGCTGCTTCGCTACCTTTACATGCCTACCGTTTTCATCATATTCTGTTAAATTATATTGTTGGACATTAGTGAGTGTCAAGTCTGTTGATACCCAATTTTTTCTCAATTATTTTAAAATTGCATATATACCTTCGAAAACATGTTTTCATAACAATTGGTATTCTTCCGTAATTTTCCCATATTTTTATTAATTTATTCAGTATTTCATTTCTAATAATTATATATAAATTGCATTACAAATGATTTCAAAAATATTTCTTGACTTAATATATTATTTTCAATCCTATTAAGATATAATTATTTCACAATCAGCCAAATTGGCACTCTTTGGCTATAATTGTAATAACTTTACAATTATAGCCTAATCATATGTTTTATACTATTTTTATCAAATAATTAGTCGTTTGCATTCTTTAATACTTATTAATCATGTAATTTATTTTACTAAGTATCAATTTCATTTTTTGCAACTATCAGCTATTTTATAAATTATTTTAGTTAATTTTAATTGTGTATTTAATAGTTAGTCACTCTCTATTTAAATTCTAGCCTAAATCCAACCGGACCCCAAGCCTAATTAAATTAGCCCAAATAACAAGCCCAGTCTACTTAGAGCCACCCGACCCAATCCAATTTTTAATCTGGACTGTTGATCATTTCTGATCAACGGACCAGAGTAGTCCTTACCAAATTAAGACCCTAGACGACTACCCCCCTCCATTCACNCCCCCCCCCCCCCATTCGTAACTCAACCATCTCTCTCTGAGACTCACTCTCGAACCTTCCCCCTTCTTCGAGCTCTGCCTCTCCTTCTCCGGCCACCTCCCTAGCCGAAAACTATGAGGTTCTCACCTCTCCTCGACCCAATGGGTCCGCCTTTCATGTCTGTGTCACCGATTGAGGATTTCAAGCAACCCTGAGGCAGTACGGTCCCATCTCCGGTCTCATGCCATGTTTTTCGGCCTCCTATGGCCAATCGAGTAAGGTCCTTGCATTTTCTGGCGAAACGCCGGTAATATCTAAGTCTCTCTTCTTTTTTTGGTTTTCTCTGGAAACCCTAGTTCTAAGATCTTCCGATCTTCTTAGATCTATGACAGATCTATGTTCATCCTGAGGTTTTCACCCATTTTTCTCTTAAAGCCCCAATTCTTTTCAATCGATTCTGCATTTTTGAGAACTAGGGTTTCTTGACCCCTTTTTAAACATTTGATCTTCTGATTTTAGTATTAATATTGATTTCTAGTATGTTTTATAAACGTTCTGCTTAAATCTCCTCTTTTACTCTTAACTAATCTGATGAAACCCTAATTTTAGGGTTTATGTCCGTATTATTTATCTATATGTTCTTCTGGATTCTCTCTGAGTTCTATACTTCTTGCCGTAATTTTGTTGTTAGGGTTTCGACTTTCTATTGTTTCTCGAACTACTTGCTTAGGGTTTCTCTGATTTTGTTCAATACATGCTGTTTAATGATTAATAGGTATGGCTGTTTGCCTTATTGATTGTTCACACAATAATTTATACTGATTTTTTGTGTAAACTCCTTAGACCTGTGATATCTTCCCTGAATATGTTCCTTTGTGTATTTTCCTTGTAACTCTGTACTGATTTTCGAATTGTTTCCTTGTCTGTGTGATACTTTCCTTAGTTAGCATTGAGTCCTGGTGATTTTCAATCATATCCGTGATTCTTGTGACTAATTTTCAGAACTAAATTGTACTATACCCTACTTATGTGCACGAATATGCTGCTGATTGTCTGACATATACTCTCCCTAATTATGTGTTATGTACCTAGACTTAATTGCTTGCTATATACCTTACTACTTCTTTTATGGTAAAGGTCAGTTTTAATGTTGATTTTTTTCCTTATTTAACTCTAATTGTGCCGTTTGAATTATGACTCCCTAATGAAAGGGAGTCCAGGTCTTTGATTGATTCTAGTTGAACATTATTTCTATAATTATGTTTAACTATTACTCCTTACCTTATTTCACTACTCGTTTTCAAATCTATAAATAATCTAGTCTTTCACGAACACACACAGGAACTGATCTGTTCAAAAAATCTCTCTCACAATTAAAAAACTCTCTGCTCTCTCTTTTGTGCTAGCTACTACTATTCTAAGTTAGCCGGTTGCAAGCCAAGGCTAACCATTGTACAATCTCTTACTTTCATGTTTGTGTTACTGCTTTCTTCACTTTACTGGTATGTTCTAATTTAGATTTCAGTCCCCAAACCAACATGTTTCTACTAGTGTTGTGATTCAGCATGCTTTGCTTTTACTTATTATTCAGCATGTATCTAGGATCCTGAACTCCCATTTGCATGTTAAGTTAGGCTTCATTTGTTTATGACCAGCATGTTTCTGTATACTTAGCACATACTTCTTACATGCCTATGACTGGTACATTATCTTAAACATGGCCTTAGTTGTTTTAGGGGTTAATCTAACCTAGTACTTTACTGTACCTCTAATCCTCTAGACCCTTAGGAGTTTCTGATTGTATTCCTATGTGTGTGCCTGCCTGCTACATGTCTACCCTCACATGCTTTGTATTTGTCCCTCAAATCCCATTACCCCTGCTTGTGATTGTTGGACTATCCTTGGTCCTTTCTGTGATGTTAAGCTTCTATTTACTTCTTCAAAACTGTTTTCTTACTTACCCTTTCTCAAAATTATTTCTTACTTAAACCTTTTTAAAAAATAAAAGCACTCTCACATATACTCTTAGAAGTCTAAGTTCATCCCCCTTCGTGTGAGCACTGCTTTAGGGACCCTTTGAGTGCCCTCTGAACTGTGACACACAAGGCAGGCACTTCCCACACTGCACATGTTTAACTCTCTTTGGCTATGTCTGGGTGTGAGCACTGCCCAGGAGCCATTGAGGTCCTTAGGGAACTCTGACACACCCGGACTATGATAGGCTATGAAACACCAACGGCATTGATGTTTGTAAGAGCTGGGCCAAATTGAAGGCTCTCTATAGTAACTTGCTTATTTTTCCTCATAATTCCTGGCCTGTAATAATTTGTAAACAGATATTTGGGAATGGATAGTGGAAAAGGGAGGGTAGTTATATAGATTATCCATGTTAAAGGGTAGATACCATGCCTCTATGATTACATTTGCACTAGAAATTCATGCTTAGGGTTGATTGTATGCGAGCATATCAAGCATTGGATATCCTGTTCCTTAGGTCCATGTTTACAGTTTCAGCATCCTGTTATGGCATCATCATTTATCATATAGAAATCATGCTCTAGGATTAAATTTTAATATAAACTTGTTATTCATGTAAACCAGTTCTAATATCGTTGTAATGTTGTGGTACACCTAGGAATCTTTCTTAGGATAATAATACGCTAACAAATAAGTCATCTTCATACTTGCTGCATAGCATGTTTAAATACTGTGACTTTATGCATTTAGAAATCCTGCCTAGAAATTCTGCATATCACCCATTTTGCATCCTTATGTGTGCATATTAGATATCATGTCGTAGGACCTCATTCAACACCTAGTTTAACTACTGATTGCATGAAAAAGGCCCAAAAAATAATTTCACCATGTTTCTAAACAACTGGTAATAGTTATGTATTTTGCAACACCTAAGTGCAGCATGTTTAGGCAAACTAACTTGTAACAGTTTCTTTAATAATCTGGATAATTACTGGGTGTTGTCATACGCTTAGGAAAGCTTTAGGTGTTAAATCTATTAAAACTGGAAACATACTCCTTTATACCTGCTGCTTGACTATTAATGGTTATAATCAGTAAGAAACTGATAAAATTCATCTTCTGAAATCAGTAATAAAGCTGCCTCACTATTGCATTATCACCTAGACATCATGCCTTAGGTTCTGAAGTTAATAAAGCCGTACTTGTGTTTGAGTCGTGCTAATCATGTGCATAATCTGTGGAGGAGTACTTGGGCCTCGTATCTGCTCTTATTTGTTTTCCCTTATCTCAAGTCTTAATTGTCGTTGTTTGTCACTTAGAATCTTATCCTTTAAACCTAGGGGTCAACCTAGTACTTCCTTTTAGGATAGTAGTCCTAGCCTCCTCCAGGACTGATAGGATGGGACGGGTAATAGCACGCAATAGAATCCGTGACCAACACACGCTTTAATTACCTTCACGGGGTGGGAAGGGTAGAATATGGATATGATGACCGGTGCGCTAATACCACGTGTAGCCCCTCTTCGAGGAGTGATTACCGGGTATTGCATTGATGTCATCCATATTATTATAAACCTAGGACACCTGTATACGCTTGTTCGTAATCATCTCTACTTTTTTCTAAACATCTGCATGCTTAACATTTAAAACCCCTCTTATTTGAACCTTTACTTGCTATTTGCTAGTTGTACAAATTCATGAAACCATTTGGCCGGGAACCACACTTGTGGATCCTGAGGGGTGCCTAAAACCTTCCCCTTAGGATAATTTCAAGCCCTTACCCAAATCTCTGGTTAGCAACGTAGTTATAATTGAACCCCTTAGGTGCCCTAACGCACCGTTAAAATCGTTAGGTGGCGACTCTTCAAAATATGCAAATCCCTTTCCCAAAAGGAATGAGTTGTCCCAACCAATTTCATAAACCCAATATTCCGCGAGGAAAGAAAAAAAGGGGGCGCGACAACATGGCGACTCTGCTGGGGATATCCAGGCTTTTACCATTTGAAATTGTTTCGTGAATTTATGCCTTTATTTTAAATACTTGCACCCTTTCCTATTCCCTTTACATGCAATTAATTGTTTACTTCGGGTATTTCCTTTTCTTTAAAAATGCAACTGACATGTCTCTTTGTTTCCTTTTGTAACTGCTTTAAATCATTACTACTGTTTTTACCGCTTTCTTTAACGTGCAAATACGTGACAACTTGTTTTAATACTTATTGCATGCTCAACATTCATACTACACTCGTGCCAAAAATATACTATAGAAATGCCTAATGAGTGATTGCGCCCTTCCTATAGTATCACCCACTAAATTCGGAAAGGCTTATTTGCGGTAAAACTAGTCGATCAGCGGTGCAGTCGACGGTTTCGTGCCTTTCCCCCTTGGGTTGTTCGCTCAAGGGTACCAGTCTAAAAACCCCATAGAAACCTTACTCTATTGCACTATTGCATGCATCATGGTCAAACCTAGTCAAGCTAAAGTGTCGTCCGCACGATAGCCTTTAAGATAGCCTTACCCAAGAGTCCATCGGGTTTCCCTAAAACCCAAACGGACGCCCTCACGTTCTGTGCATTTATTTGGAGAAAATAAATGCTTCCTCAGTAGTAAATGCTTCCTACTAATTATTGACGTTAAATAGTCGAGTCCGGTGGGGGTAAGGGCCTAACCTATTTGTTTTATAGAAAAAAAATGAGGCACGAAGTCCCCAGATTCGGCATGGTCTCCAACATCCACCCAAAACTGTTGAGTTGGTGGGAAGATCTGCACTCTAGCGACAAATTTATCATCAGGAAACACTTGAGTAATCTACCATCTCTTCTGGAAATCCAGCCTAACAAAATGATAGTAAAGGTTGCTACCCTGTTCTGGGATCGTGAAAGGTCCGTGTTTCTCTTTGGGAACATCGAAATGGCATCGTTGATAGAAGAGATAGGAGGGATGGCTAACCTAGTATGCGATACTCCGGGGTTGCTGATGCCTGAGAACCGCACGGGAAAAAGTTTCCTCAAAGAGATGGGTCTGAAAAAGGACGCGAAATTGGTATGTTTGGAGGATTCGTACATTCCTTTTGACTACTTGTACGAAAGGTATGGCTACAGCAAATCATAACGTGCCTACCATGACGAGTTTGCTATCACCTCTCTGGGACACGTCCATCGCCGAGAGTTCATGTTTATGGTTTGCTTTTTGGGTTTGATCGTGGTCCCGATGAAGAAGGAAAGGATCCATACTAGGCTAGCCATGGTAACTAAGACCATAATGGAAGGGGTAAATGGGCAATATTTCAGCATTGTGCCCATGATCGTTGCAGACATATATCGTTCCTTAGAAAGGTGTCAACAAGGAGCAAAGAACTTCGAAGGTTGCAATTTATTACTTCAACTCTGGCTCATGAAACATCTCCAAAAAGATGAATATCGACAGGACATTCACCGCCAAATATGGGACGACCACGTCACTTTCCATCACCCAAAGCGAATGAACTATATCCCTGACATCTTCGCTCAGCCGGAAAATGCTGAAGGATGGGTTGAGCTTTTTGATAACTTGACTGAAGAACAGGTTCAATGGAAGTTTGAATAGTTTCCAACGGATGAGTTCATCATTCGATCCCGAGACGCATCATTTTTTATACTGATTGGTCTAAGGGGGACATACCCTTACGTCCCTCTTTGAGTTATAAGGCAAGCAGGAAGGAAGAAAGTCATCCCTAGGGTCGAGAAGATGAGCCATCTTCGAGCTGACTTTCAAAATAATGACATTCCTCACAAGTGCCAAGCTCAGCACCTGTGGCACTGCAAGGTTATACTTGAGAAAGACACCATCGAGCCAGACAGGTATCATGCCGGTTATACCCCTTTCTATCTTGGTTGGTTAGAAGAGGATCTGGGTGGTCAGAGCAAGCCGGGTTATGTCCGAGGTCACAGGGTTATAGATGAAAGGGCTGAAGCACAAGTCAAGTTCAACCAGTTGCGTAAAAGGATCTGAGAAAATGAGGATGATCACCACAAGATACATGAGTCCGACAAAAGACTGATTGAGGAATGGAAGGACATGGCTATCAGTGCCAACAAGAGGTTGGGGTACTTGGAACGAGGTATAATCGATTTGGAAGAAAAGTTCATTAAAAGAGTTGAAGATTGTCAAAAGGCTGAGGAAGCCGCAGGGGGATGCCTAGCCAGAACTTACCTATTGCTGGGACTTCGCGAGCTGGGAAAGCTGCTCGAAGGAAGCAAGAATGCCGAATCTGGGGAAGGTCCTTCTGGGACCAAGTAGATAGGAACATCTTTATTTTTCTATCAATGTAATAAGGTCAATGGCCATTAGTGACTTTTATTTTTCATCTATCGTTTTGGGATTTGTCTATTTTTATTATCAATAAAATGAGGCATTTAGCATTTTAAGTTCTCCAAATCAATTTGTCGCTAGGCCTACCTCGGGCACAAAGAGGTTCCCAACTTAGGACACGCTTTCATTTCCGCATTATGTGTTTAAATACTGCAATACTCTTTTCATGATCCTCACTGACTTGGTTACCTTTTGTTTTTATTTTTTCTTACTCCCCTCCCCAAAAGGTTAGTTCGTGCATTCTGGCATCATCAGCTTATCGCACCAGATCCAAGGTCCCTCCACCTACTCCTCCCCCAAGTCCTCCTAAGGGCAAAGACAAAGGCAAAAGTAAGATGGAAGAGTCCAGCGGCATCAGAAAGGAGAATGTGATTTAATGGGTAGAGGCCACTGATGGCCGAGGTATTCAGGTCTTGCATGAGAACATGTCACCACTTAAACAGAAATTGTTGAAGTTTCAGGAAGAACTCGATCAAGTCCGGAATCTGGCCAATTTGTAATTTTCCCTCAACGTCCCTAACGTCAACCTTCCAAATGCTCAAAACGCCGCACCTCCACAAAATATCCCAAGACAGCAAAATCATCCCGCACCTCACCATCACACCACTCCCCCAAAGAACCAAACTCTCCCGACGCAGTGCAATGCTTGCCACACCTCAAATAACACTCCACTACTCATCCCAAAACCTCAAAACCCCACAAAAGACCATTTCCACACCTATAACAATCACAGCTATGTGGAAACCATGACCCACTCCAATCCGCCTATCCCACAGGCATTTGAGTCTGACGAAAAGGATTTACTTATCAGGAACCTGGCCGAGGAGCTTAGGAAACTGACCAGCTGAGTCCAGGGTATTGAAGGAACCAAGGGGATTGAAGGGTTGAATTATGAAGACCTTTGTATCCAACCTAATGTCGAACAGCCCGAGGGATACAAACGTCCAAAGTTCAAAATGTTTGACTGTACTGGTGATCCGAGAGTCCATCTGAGGACCTATTGCGACAAATTGGTCGGCGTAGGAAAGGATGAAAGAATCCGCATGAAGCTGTTCATGAGGAGTTTGAAGGGAGATGCATTGTCTTGGTACATCAGCCAAGACCCCAAGAAATGGTCAAGCTGGGTAAGCATGGCGTCTGATTTCATGGACAAGTTTAGATTCAACACAGAGAATGCACCAGATGTGTTCTACATTCAAAATTTGAAGAAGAAACCTACAGAAACCTTTCGCGAGTATGCTACTGGCTAGAGGTCTGAAGCCGCTAAAGTCAGACCTTCTCTAGAGGAAGAACAGATGAACAATTCTTTGTTCGGACTCAGGACCCATAATATTATGAACGGTTAATGATGGTTGAGGGCCACAAGTTCTCTAACATCATCAAATTGGGTGAGCGGATTGAAGAAGGTATTAAAAACGGTATGGTTACAAATTTTGAAGCCTTGCAAGCCACTAACAAGGCTCTACAGTCTGGTGGTGTGTCCAAGAAGAGATATGTGGGAGCCATAATGGTTGCACAAAGAACCAAGTCCCAGCTCAAATACCAAACCTATCAGACACCTCCACTCACATATCATCCCACCCTGAATGACCAAGCACCCTCACCAAATTACCAAACTCCACCACTTTCCTACCAAGCTCAACCCACCCACATATCAACCTGCTTCACCCAAATATCCACAACCCGCTCCTGTCTACCACACTTATAATTCCCAGCCATCCCATTACCAATTACCCCATGCACGCCAAAACTTCCCTAGACCTCATCCCAATTTTGATCGCCGCCCACCAAAACAATACACCGCCATAGCCGAGCCCATTGACCAGCTGTATGAAAAACTCAAAGTTGTTGGTTATGTCACACCTATCCCTGCTGCCATCCCTGAGAACCCTTCTCAGTGGTTTAACCCAAACAAATCATGTGCATACCATTCCGGCATGAAAGAACACACCATCGAAGAATGTCGTTCTCTGAAGGACAAAATACAGGCTCTCATTGACAACAAGATTATTGTGGCAAAGGACCTCTCTCCAAACGTCCGCGACAATCCTCTGCCATACCATAAGGGTAGAGGTATCCATATGATTGAAAAAGAAGATGATTGGGATCCCGAGGGGTTAATCGGGTTGATCGTAGAAGGCGATGACCCGAAGAAACCCGCACTCGCTCTCAAACCGATCATAGTCCAGATTCAGCCATCTGAGGCCACTGAGGTGAATATGTCTATACCATTTGAGTTTGAAGCAGCGGCACCTGCAAAGTCACCAGCGCCAATTGAAGTTGAGTTTGTATCTCCAGCAAATACACCAGCTTCATTCGAGGTCATAGTCTTGCCACCCCGAACACACATTCCATTTGAAGTAAAGATGGTTGCACCAATTTTGGTGGCAATTTCAACCACGCCACCCTTCTATTCAGACTCTATCCCTTGGGACTACACAGCCGAGGCGAGAAGGAAAGGCAAGGTCAGGTCTGAGGAAGCTGTCGCAGCACAGGGTATGACAAGAACTGGTAGGATCTACACCCTTGAGCATCTGGTCGAGTCAAGAAAGCAGGCTGCCAACCGGCCTCCTCTTATCGAACCAGGTCCCGATGACCTTTGGAGAAAGGTACAGGCTAAGGAGTATTCAGTCATCGACCAGCTGAACAAGACCCCGGCACAGATATCCATCCTCTCTCTGCTGCAGAATTCCGAAACACGCAGAAATGCTTTGTTGAAAGTGTTGAGTGAAGCATATGTGCCAAACAACATCACTAGTAAGGAAATGGCCAATATGGTAGGCCAGGTACTGGAGAGTCGTAAAATCGATTTTCATGAGGATGAGCTACCACCTGAAGGATTGGGGCACTACAAATCACTGTACATCACCGTGCAATGCGAATATCATTTCATCACAAGAATCTTTATCGATGAAGGTTCTAGTCTTAACATCTTTCTCTTGATAACACTCAAGAAATTGGGTAAAGGGCTACATGAAATAAGGGATGGAGCGATCAATGTGAAAGCCTTTGACGGTTCTCAGAGGTCCACCATGGGGGAGATCATTCTATGTCTACAAATGGGACCGACTTGGTTTGAAGTGGATTTCCAGGTGATAGATGTGCCGGCATCCTACAACCTGTTGTTGGGACGACCCTGGATTCATGATGTTGGGGTCATAGCATCAACACTACATCAGGCGGTAAAATCCGAGTGGAACCATCAAGAGGTGATTATTCATGGTGACGGTAGAAACCCCATTTACAGTCGTCAAACTATTCCGGTGATTCACGGAAAAAGGAAGATAGGCGGAGGAACTTACCACCACATTGAATGTTTCAATGCTATCGACAAGGACAAATGGTGGGACAACAAGATTGAGAGCATCTTGAACTGGAGAGGATATGAGCCAGGCAAAGGGCTCAGTAAGAACCTCCAAGGGATCACGAAGCCCATAAAGCTCAAGGAGCATGGCACCACTTTCAGTCTGGGGTATGAGTACACTTAGCAGGAATAAAACGACTGGTCGCCACCTTGGCGCAGTCCCTAACCCTTTGGAGCAGCCGATACCTCATCTTGAGTAGAATTTCAAGCTGGCCGACACTATTTACGGTTCAGACGAGGAAGAAGCACTTGCAGCAATGAGGAGTTTGTTCCTAGAAGATGATGATATGGGTTTCTGTGTTGTTCTCGAGGGGGAGGGGGAGGAAGGCCCTTCCATACATACTGTAATCAAGGGGGCATATCTCAAGAACTGGTCTATCAGGACAACCAAAGCCCGACGAGCCTCGAGGTAGCAAGGCTAAAACAAGCATTATTTACTGTTTTATTTGCTAAATGATTTTCCTTTTCCTGCATTTTTCAAATTCTGCAATAAAGATCTTCAATGTTCAAAACAGTTATTCAATCTATCAAAGCATCTTCTAAATTTCTCTTATGAATATGATATTTATTACTATTGTTTTCTCTCATTACTTTATTTATACAGCATTACTATTACTTGTCTTGATGAACCAATGACTGTGACATGCAACGAGACAACGCAGCAAATGGACATTCATTCAGATGAAGACGACATACCTGACGAGATTGTCAAAGAAGTTGAGAACTTTGAGAACAGACCTAAGTCCAACCTGGATGAGACTGAAGTTATCAACCTGGGAGATTCAGAAAACGTCACGGAGACTAGCATCAGCATTCATTTGTCACTATCAGAAAAGAAAGAATACACAGAGTTTCGNCATGAGTTTGAAAATCAAAGAAGAAGTTACCAAGAAGATCAACGCCAAATTTCTCCGGGTAGTGGAGTACCCGACATGGTTAGCCAACATTGTACCTGTGCTAAAGAAGGACGGGAAGGTTAGAGTCTGCGTTGACTACCGGGACCTCAACCGGGCCAGTCCGAAAGATAACTTCCCCTTGCCGAATATACTCATTCTGATTGACAACTGCACCAAGCATGAATTGCAGTCCTTCGTGTATTGCTTCGCTGGTTATCACCATATTTGGATGGATGAGGAAGATGCTGAGAAAATAGCGTTCATTATGCCATGGGGAGTGTATTGTTACAAGATGATGTCATTCGGCCTAAAAAATGTAGGGGCCACCTACATGAGGGCCATGACCACCATATTCCATGACATGATTCACAAGGAGATCGAGGTGTACGTGGATGATTTCATTATCAAATCAAAGAAAGTTGTTGATCACATGGAGAATTTGGGGAAGTTCTTCAATAGATTGCGAAAATACAATCTGAAACTAAATCCCGCGAAGTGTGCATTCGGGGTTCCTGCTGGGAAGTTGCTGAGATTTATTGTAAGCCGTCGGGGAATAGAATTGGATCCGTCCAAGGTCAAAGCCATTCAAGAGCTACCACCACCAAGGAACAAGAAAGATGTGATGAGTTTCTTGAGGAGGCTTAATTACATCAGCCGGTTTATAGCACAGTCCACAGTCATCTGTGAGCAAATCTTTAAGATACTGAAGAAGGACGTTGCGACCGAGTGGACCAATGGTTGTCAAAAGGCTTTCGACAGAATCAAGGAATATTTGTCAACACCGCCAATCCTAGTACCGCCAGAGCCAGGCAGACCTTTGCTACTCTATCTTGCAGTATTAGATGGAGCTTCCGGATGCGTTCTGAGGCAACATGATGAAACAGGGAGGAAGGAACAAGATATTTATTACCTCAGCAAGAAGTTCACTCCATACGAGGCCTGGTATTCTCTATTAGAACGTACCTGTTGTGCTCTAACTTGGGTCGCCCAAAAGATGAGACATTACTTTTGTGCCTACATAATATATCTCATATCAAGGATGGATCGATTAAAGTACATCTCTTATAAGCCCATGCCCACTGGCAAGCTAGCCAAGTGGCAAATCCTGCTGAGCGAATTCGGCTTTGTTTACATGAATCAGAAGGTAGTTAAAGGACAAGCTTTGGTTGACCATCTTGCTGAGAATCCCGTAGATGGAGGATACGAACCCCTGAAAACTTATTTTCCTGATGAAGAGGTATCATTCATAGGAGAAGATATTGCAGAGTCGTATGATGGTTGGAGGATGTTCTTTGATGGAGAAGAAAACTTCAAGGGAGTCGGTATTGGAGCGGTACTAGTATCAGAGACCGGTCAGCATTATCCAATATCCACCAAACTCAGGTTCCCTTGCACCAACAATATGGCCGAATATGAAGCCTGAATCTTGGGGCTCAATATGGCCATTGACATGAACGTCAAGGAGCTGTTAGTGATTGGTGATTCAAACTTATTGGTACATCAGGTACAAGGAGAATGGGCAACAAAGAATTCCAAGATACTGCCACATCTGCACCACGTACAGGAGTTAAGAAAGAGGTTCACAAAGATAGAGTTCCGGCACGTCCCCAGAATCCAGAATGAGTTCGCCGACGCATTAGCTACTTTGTCCTCAATGATCCAGCATTCGGACAAGAATTTCATTGACCCTATTCCCATAAAGATCCATAATCAGCCAGCTTATTGTGCCCATATCGAAGAAGAAGCAGACGGAAATCCTTGGTTTCATGACATCGATAAGTACTTGGCAAAAAGAAAATACCCCGAGCTTGCAAATTCCACTCAGAAACGCACACTTCGGAGATTGTCTAACAATTTTTTCCACAGCGGAGGAATCCTGTATAGGAGAACTCCAGGTTTGGGGTTATTAAGGTGTGTTGACGCAAAAGAAGAATCAAAATTGCTGGAAGAAATTCATGCAGGGACTTGTGGCCCACATATGAACGGTTTTGTTCTAGCAAAGAAGATACTCTGAGCTGGTTACTTTTGGATAACTATGGAAACAGACTGCATCCAGTATGTTCGGAAGTGCCACCACTTCCAGACACATGGGGATATGATAAAGGTGCCTCCAAGTGAGCTCAATGCAACCAGCTCACCATGGTCGTTCGCCGCTTGGGGTATGGACGTTATTGGACCAATTGAGCATACTGCTTCTAATGAACGCAGGTTCATTTTGGTCGCTATTGACTACTTCACTAAATGGGTCGAAGTAGCCTCCTACAAAGCAGTTACTAAGAAAGTTGTGGCCGACTTTGTCCGTGACCGCATTGTTTTTTCGGTTCGGAGTTCCAGAGTCAATCATCACCGACAATGGTTCTAATCTCAACAGTGACTTGACAAAAGCTATGTGTAAAACTTTCAGGATCAAACACAAGAATTCCACAGCATACAGACCTTAGATGAATGGAGCCGTAGAGGCCGCTAACAAAAACATCAAGAAGATACTAAGAAAGATGATAGAAAGGCACAAGCAGTGGGCATGAAAAGTTATCATTCTCTTTATTAGGATACCGCACCACCGTCTGCACATCAACAGGGGCAACTCCCTATATGCTAGTTTATGGTACAGAGGTTGTAATCCTGCCGAAGTGGAGATTCCATCTCTAATAATTATACAGGAAGTTGAGCTCAGCGATATGGAATGGGTAAGAAGCCGTTATGAGCGACTAGACCTCATAGACGAGAAGAGAATGAATGCAGTATGTCATGGTCAACTATATCAGAACAGAATGGCCAGGGCCTTCAACAAGAAAGTCAAGCCGAGACGATTCACACCAGGGCAGTCGGTGTTAAAGAAAATCTTTCCGCATCAAGATGAAGCCAAGGGGAAGTTCTCTCCCAACTGGCAAGGTCCGTACATGGCTTATATAGTGCTGACAAGAGGAGCACTCATACTTGCAGAAATGGATGGAGAAGTTAGGCCGAAACCGATCAATTCAGATACAGTCAAGCGTTACTATGTGTAATCATATGCTTTGTCAGTGATGCAATTGAACTACGCCTGACCTGATTCCCGTTTAAGAGGGGATACGTAGGCAACCCTATGGGTTCAGTCACAATTCAATAAAAATCTATTTTTTCCCCCGCAATTGGAAACTAGGGAAGAATTTTGAGGAGGACTCTAAAAATTCCGAAGCAAGTTCATCCAGTCGCGCGCGAGCAGCAGTCAGAGGCATCCACCCAGTAAACTGGGGCAGAATTTTGAGGAGGACCTTCAAAATTCCACAGCATGAGAGGTTGCAATGTCTCGGGCCGTGTCATGTCGTTGGTTCATCTAAAACTATTTTAGATTATATATTATACTTTTACAAAATCATGCATATTTATTTTTCGAAACAGCTTGTTTAGCAAACACTACCCCAACGACACAGACAGTATCATCGTGATCAAGCGAACGAGCCAAGCAGGGCCAGCGGGAATGCGAACTAACCTTTCCCCTTTACAAAACTCATGATCTTTCTTTGGATGCAGGCACAAAATTACAAGAAGCCCCGAAATATATTATCCGCTCCCAGGACAAACACCGTTCCTCAAACTCGTCATGCCAACACTTATTATCAGCACAAACAATGCTTCATTATCATAATGTTCTACCGCAATTTAACACCAGCTAAGAATTTCTGTCGTACTTCCTTAAATATTGCATAAGGGTACCTTTCTTCCTTCCGAGGTTAAACGCTACCTCCATCTGCATTCGCATATTGCATAAGGCTACCTTTCTGCCTTCTGAGGTTAAACGCTACCTCCATTTGCATTTGCATATTGCATAAGGCTATCATTCTACCTTCCGAGACTAAACGTTGTCTCCGTTTGCATCTATTCTTGCATAAGGCTACCTTTCTGCCTTCCGAGGTTAAACTCTACCTCTATCTGCATTCGCATATTGCATAAGGCTATCATTCTGCCTTCCGAGACTAAACGTTGTCTCCAACTGCATTCGCATATTGCATAAGGCTGCCTTTTTGCCTTCCGAGGTTAAATGCTACCTCCATCTGCATTTGTATATTGCATAAGGCTACCTTTCTGCCTTCCTAGGTTAAACGCTACCTTCATCTGCATTCGCATATTGCATAAGGCTATCATTCTGCCTTCCGAGATTAAACGCTACCTCCATCTGCATTCGCATATTGCATGAGGCTATCATTCTGCCTTCCGAGACTAAACATTATCTCCATCTGCATCTATTCTTGCATAAGGCTACCCTTCTGCCTTCCGAGGTTAAACGCTACCTCCATCTGCATTTACATATTGCATAAGGCTACCTTTCTGCCTTCCGAGGCTAAGAACTACCTCCTGTTTACTTTTCAAAGAAATCACTGTCTCTAGCATTATTTACTGCGCTTTCCTTTTGGGCTAAGCTCTGCCCCTTTAATTCGCAAGACTAAGCTCTGTCTTGTCAGGATCATACTATTGCATCTTCATGGGCTGAAATATCGCCAACTTATCCAAAGGCGTCATCGTTCGAAGGCACCATCTTCATGGCCCGAGAACACCATGTTGTCATGGCCTTAGGAATTCTTTTTATCATTCTGCATATCGTTATTCAAAGGCATCATGGTTCGGAGGCACCATCTTCATGGCCCGAGAACATCATTTCATAACCCTCGAATCCCGCATCAAGCGATTCATGGCCCAGGACATCATGGTCTAAGGAAGTCATCCTCAACCGTCCAAAGACATCATTCATGGTCCAATGGGAATTTGCATCATGTTTAAATTACACACAATATGTGCTTGTTATTCATTTGCAGGTAATCCGGCTAGGAACAACCATCTAGGCAGGAGCGGTTCCGCTCCAGTTCTCCTAACTATCCCATAAGCCCTTGACCACCCAACCCTGCACTTTGCGTCCGTCCTTGTGAAACTTCATCGGTATACTTCGCCGATGGCTCTTGAACTACATACGGCTTGATTCCTATAAAACCAGGGATATGTAGGCTGCTCAGAAGCCAGGGTGCGGCCTAAATCTCTTCAAACCGTTTCGCTCGGTCAAAATTGGCCATCATATCTTTACCTGACAACTCTTTCATCCTTCCCGGGTAAAGAGGGGCAGCTGTTGACATCTAATTTTTCCTGAAATTATTTTAAAATTGCATATATACCTTCAAAAACATGTTTTCATAACAATTGGTATTCTTCCGTAATTTTTCCATATTTTTATTAATTTATTCAATATTTCATTTCTAATAATTAATTATAAATTGCATTACAAATGATTTCAAAAACACTTCTTGATAATATATTATTTTTAATCCTATTAAGACCAAATTATTTCACAATCAGCCAAATTGGCACTCTTTGGCTATAATTGTAATAATTTTGCAATTATAGCCTAATCATATGTTTTATACTATTTTTATCAAATAATTAGTCGTTTGCATTCTT
>MDKJ01013782.1:0-14563 GCA_005239525.1 Nicotiana knightiana | reverse complement strand
TTAAAACACCTAAAATGCACGGTATATAATGCTAAAAATCATGAATTCTAGTCACGCATCACACTGCTTCAAAAGCTATTTGGAGTACTCCAAACATTGTCTATAGTTGGTAAAAAATTGTTTTTTAGATAACTTTTGACCAGACAATCTGTCCTTTTAATAGTTTGGACGTGTTTTTGGTGGAAAATCTGTCATTTAGACAGATTGGTAATAATAATTCAATCTCCCTCTTCTATAAAGAGAGGGTCTTCCTTTCATCTATATTACTATAAAAGTGGAAATCTCAAAAATTAAAAATTAAATTATTAAAATATTCTTTTAAATAATTTAAATATTCTAATTTTTTTTAAAAGTCCTGAAAACGGCCCCCAACCAACCCGTCGTACTCTTTCATTAAAGAGACGCAACTATTTCATTACATGTATTCTTTTAAAATCAGATTAATTTGATTTTCAACTTGGTGCATGCCTTCGTACCTTCTTCCAATAAGGTCATGAATTTCATTTTGGATTCAAGTTTTTCTCCAAACCATTTTACATTTTCTGGACTTTTAAGTAATTTATTACCGGTAGGTCTAGAGCATTGGCAAAGGTAGAATCTCCACGAAGGAGGTTCAAAAAGAAAAATATTAAAAAAGATTGTAACTTGTGGGAATTGAACCTATGACCTTACAAAAAAATTGAACCCCCTTAACCAATAAGCTACACTTTTAGGCTGTGTCAAAGGCATTCAAAACTTAATATATAGAAGTAAAAAACAGATTTTGCCTTATATATACAATGTAATTTTTCAGCGAAGGATGTTCGGGTGAACCCCCTTTCGCCCCCTAAATCCGCCCCTGGTCTAGAGTATAGTATATGAGTTTTCAGAACCCAGTAACTTTTACATACACCATGTATTTCTGTTAAAAAATTCACTATATATCTATAAATATCTACTTGCGAAATTCAATTATTATTATAAATTAATTTGAGATTACGACAGAAACTCATAAACTTTAAATTTTGAATATTCACGTCTGTATGTTATATCTGCTTGTTGACGGCAAACTCCACTACCACTAGACGTACCCCTTCAGTAAATTTTGAATATTCACGTCTGTATTGGTTCTAACTTTCTAATGTTATGTTCATTTATGTTGGTTCTAACTTTCCAATAGTGGGATGAGTTATGATGCCTCGTGATTGAATGAAGGCTTCCCTTTCAAAAAGGTGATGGAATTGTTAGTGGTTAGAGTAAGAAATATTTAAACTGAAATTCAAAAAACTAAATAAATTGTATTTGAGTTTTGTGAGAATTGTAATAGTATTGTATTTAAATTTTGCTGGGGATGTTATGCGAACTTCTCCACCCATATTATACTTATTTTTTCAGTAAACATAGAGCACAAGTAACGACTTTAGTCATCATGACGTATTTGCTTGGTGAATTGTAGCTAGGCTATGCTTGGTATAATCAGCCAATTATGTCAAATATTAATATCTAATATAATTTACTAATAAGTAGTGCTGGCAACCCTTATTTCTTTTATGTTTACGCAAGTTAAAACATTAAGATTTTGTTTGAAGGTTTACTTATCTCTATTTTCCTTTCACCGTACTCCATTCTAATATGCCATGTGTTTTAGCATAAGGCCATCGTGCCTGAAAATATAATTTATGTTTTTGTATTTGGTTTCCATAATAATAGTTATTACTTATTCTTCACATTTTGATTGACAACCAAGCATAATCTTATCCTTTTGGAGATGGAAACGATAAGGTTTCTTATGTGACTTTTACTCCCTAAATTGTTTTATTTTTCCTTAGCACTCGAGTTATTTAAAAGAATACCCCTAGCATATATTTTATTTATTATCGTACAATAATATAGAAATAAGAGTATTGACATGTTTTTTCATGAAACCAGTGTCATATTGTTTCCATAGCTTAAAAGGAATGATCTGGCTCTATTGATCCGTGCACCTTTCTTGACTCATTTTTAATAAAATTACAATATTTTAAATTTTAAGATTGGATTTCCAAATCTTTGATAAGATAAAACAATTTCGATGTATGTAAGGCAAGTTGATATTTTTGATTTATTAATAGAAGGCGCAAATAAAGCGAGCACTTTAATAAGCAAACCCACATTTAAAGGGTAAAATAAAAAGTAGTATATATACAGTTTAAAAATAAAGCCAAACAACTGAATAAAAAAATATTAAAAAATTATAACTAGGTAAAATAGTAGTACATGCGAGATAGAACATTTTATCATGAGGTATTTGGTATTGTTTCTCTTATAGAAACTTATTTCTTTAGTCAACGTGTTGTATGAGGAAGTTTAACTATTGAGTTACTATTGTATATATAGCTCACTCTAAATTTAACATATCTCTTCAAACATATGATACAACCATGATAATATGTCAAAATATAGCGGTGCTTCTAAGTTAATAAAATAATCAAATTAATAACATGGACAAAGCAGACGTGGCCAAGTATCACAAAATTAAAACAGTTGATAGAAACTTTCAAGATATTATAAACGTTAATGGACCTTTTGGAGGAAAACATCAGACTTGATATGCTTTATTATATGTTTGTACTTCACAAAAATTAAAAAAGTACAAAAATTATATGTATCTATCCAATCAAACTTTAATTGCCATTTTCATAAATTTAGTCGATATTCAATCATATCATTTTGACCTCGACAAATACATTTACGATGTAATTCATATAGAACATTCATAAAAACTTGTATTAAAAGTTATATTTTAATAATATATATTCTTACAATGTTGTACTATAATACTTGGAATACACATGCAACGCACGTGCCGAGAAACTAGTAAAAAAAAAAAGAGGAGGAAGACACTCTATCACACTTATAAGAGGACAATCTTTACACATTGAAGTTGAACACACAACTTGAGAGGAAAAAATACAAAATTTGAATATCCTTGAGTAGGAAGAATGGAGAGCTCTTGAGTGATTTTTTTTCCTTGTAAAACTTTATCAAAAACACTTAAGCTCTTGAAGCTAGTCTTGGATTTTTCTTTTCGAAGGTTTCTAAGGTTCTGGGGTTTAGTTTGGAGTTCTTTCTGGGCTCTCTTGTTGCTGCTAGAAGATTGGATGTGTTCATTAGTTTGCTCTTCCAAAGTTTTCTTCTTTGCTGTATTTATTTTCTGCAATCCAGGTACCCTTTCAACTCCTATAATTTTAGATTTCCCTTTTAAATAACGGTGAGAGTAACTTGAGCTTATTTTGATGTTTAAGCATGTCCGATTTTATTTTAGCTTGACACAAATAAGAGTTCGTGTGTTATAATTATGTGTCAAGCCTTAACTCTATTATAATGTGTATATATAATTCCTTTTGACGCTCTGAATGCCAAATATTATACATTCATGTTTAGATCTGTTCAGACAGTATAACTTCCTTTTTATTGTGTCTGCAAATAAGTTTAATTAATAGAAAGGGTTGTGTACCATTTAAATATGCATGAGAAGATGATGTACGTGTAATTGGTGTAATTGCTTACTGCCTATGATGGCCTTCATGCAGCAAATGATTCTTAAGTACAACTTTATGAAATTTAATTTAGCACATCAATTGAAAATGAATATATTCTTTTTAAGTTAGAAAAGTGAAGTTTATTCATTAATTGAGTTGGAATCATTTGAGCCGTTGGAAAGTGGAGTTTTGCTTCATTGTGTTTCAGCTATTCTAGTCAGTACTATACTATACTATACTATACTATGTATACATAGTATAAAGTTTTTGGCCAATATTGTCTCTTATCTTTGAGAGTAAGTCTATTTTAGTCCCTTAAATATAACCTTGAGTATATTTAGTCCCTTAAGTATATTAAAGTGGAGCACCTTTAGCCTCACTCACATAATGTGTTAAAAAATTAACGGTGTTACCCTACCCTGATTCATGAAGCATATCTTCTGCTCTGAAGCAAAACGTTTTCTCTCCTTTTATCGGATAACACAAATTATCACTTTAACTCCTCATTATTAGATAATGGCTTCTAAAATTTTGACCTTAAAAATATCCCTTGTAAAAATAATAGACAAAAAATATATAAAATTTGTATATTTTGTACACACACACAGAGTTTTTGACCAGAATTGTCCCTTATCTTTGAGGGTAGGTCTATTTTGGTCCCTCAAATATAACCTTAAGCAGATTTAGTCCCTTAAGTATGCTAAATTGGAGCACGTTTAGTCTCACTGACACAATATGTTCAAAAACTAACGGTCTTACCCAACTCTGATTCATGAAGCAAATCTTCTGCTCTGGAGCAAAACGTTTCCTCTCCTTTTATTGGATAATGCAAATTATCGCTTTAATTCCTCATTTTTAAATAGTGTCTTCTAAAATTTTGACCTTGAAAATATCCCCTTCTGTTCCAGTTTTCAATGAGAAAATGACATTGTATAGCTGTTGTAAAAATAATAGCCGAAAAAATTATAAAATTTGTATAATTTTTTTGTATATATATATATATACATTTAAAAATTTCAGTTGATTTTTCTAAAAAGAAAAGTTAAAATTTGAAAAAAATAGAGCTGCCATAAACACTTCTAGGCATATTATTGAAGCAAAGGAATAACCAGGTTGTATTATTATTTTTATGCCATGCGAGAAACTATTTACATTTGGTAGTAGAAAAAGTATATTTTAAATTTGTATAATTTTTGTATAATAACATACAAAGTGTGTGTGTGGAGTTTTTGGCCAATATTGTCCCTTATCTTTGAGGATAGGTCTATTTTGGTCCCTCAAATATAACTTTGAGCATATTTAGTCCCTTAAGTATGTTAAAGTGAAGCACATTTAGCCTCACTGACATAATGTGTTAAAAAATTAACAGTGTTACCCTACCTTGATTCATGAAGCATATCTTCTGCTCTGAAGAAAAACGTTTTCTCTCCTTTTATTGGATAACAAAAATTATCACTTTAACTTCCTCATTATTAGATAATGGCTTCTAAAATTTTGACCTTGAAAATATCCCTTGTATCGCCGTTGTAAAAATAATAGACAAAAAATATATAAAATTTGTATATTTTACACACACACACACTTTGTATGTTATTATACAAAAATTGTACAAATTTAAAATATACTTTTTCTACTACCAAATGTAAATAGTTTCTCGCACGGGCTAAAAATAATAATACAACCTAGTTATTCGTTTGCTTCAATAATATGCCTAGAAGTGTTCATGGCAGCTCTATTTTTTCAAATTTTAACTTTTCTTTTTAGAAAAATCAACTAAATTTTTTAAATGTATATATATATATATTATATATATATATATATATATATATATACAAAAAAATTATACAAATTTATAATTTTTTCGGCTATTATTTTTACAACAGCTATACAATGTCATTTTCTCATTGAAAACTGGAACATAAGGGGATATTTTCAAGGTCAAAATTTTAGAAGACATTATTTAAAAATGAGGAATTAAAGCGATAATTTGCATTATCCAATAAAAAGAGAGGAAACGTTTTGCTCCAGAGCAGAAGATTTGCTTCATGAATCAGAGTTGGGTAAGACCGTTAGTTTTTGAACATATTGTGTCAGTGAGAATAAACGTGCTCCAATTTAGCATACTTAAGGGACTAAATCTGCTTAAGGTTATATTTGAGGGACCAAAATAGACCTACCCTCAAAGATAAGGGACAATACTGGTCAAAAACTCCTTATATATACTATGTATAATATACTATGTATACTATACTGTGTATACTATACTATACTATACTATGTATACTATACTATACTAAAATATACTATACCATGTATACTATACTATACTATACTATACTATACTATGCTATGCTATGCTATACTATACTATGTGGAGGGATTCTCTTCTATTGCTTCACCATTGACTAGATTGACCCAGAAGGGTACTCCATTTAGAGCTACTGAGATCCGCAGTTTCCTTGGGTTGGCTGGATACTATCGCCATTTTGTGGAGGAATTTTCATCCATTGCAGCGCCTATGACTAGACTAACCCAGAAGGGTGCACCGTTCAGGTGGTCTGAGGAGTGCGAGGAGAGCTTTCAGAAGCTCAAAACAGCCCTGACTACAACTCCAATGTTGGTAATGCCTACGGGTTCAAGGTCCTATACAGTCTATTATGATGCTTCGAGGATTGGCCTTGGGGTGGTGTTGATGCAGGACGGTAGGGTGATTGTCTACGCGTCCAGACAGCTGAAGGTGCATGAGAAGAACTATCCAGTTCATGATCTCGAGTTGGCAGCGATTGTTCACGCCCTGAAGATATGGCGTCATTATTTATAGGTGTTCCCTATGAGATTTTCACTGATCACCGGAGTTTGCAACACATATTCAAGCAGAAGGACCTCAATTTGCGCCAGCGTAGGCGGTTGGAGTTACTCAAGGATTATGACATCACTATATTGTACCACCCGGGAAAGGCCAATGTGGTGGCCGACGCCTTGAGTCGCCGGGCAGAGAGTTTGGGAAGTTTGGCATATTTTCATGCAGCTGAGAGGCCCTTAGCCTTAGATGTTCAATCCTTAGCCAGTTAGTTCGTGAGGTTGAATCTTTCTGAGCCTTGCCTGGTATTTTCTTGTGTGGTTGCTCGATCTTCCCTTTATGACCTTATCAGAGAGCGCCAGTATGATGATCCCAACCTTCTGGCTCTTCGGGATAGAGTTCGGCGGGGTGATGCTAGGGATGTGAACTATTGGTGATGACGGCGTGATGAGGATGCAGGGCCGTATCTGTGTGCCCAATGTAGATGAGCTTCGGGAGTTGATTCTTGAGGCCCATAGCTCGCGGTATTCCATCCACCCGGGCACCGCGAAAATGTACCAAGATCTGAGACAACACTGTAGGTGGCGGAGGATGAAAAAGGATATAGTGTAGTTTGTAGCCAAGTGTCTCAACTGTCAGCAAGTCAAATGTGAGCATCAGAGACCGGGAGGGTTACTTCAGCAGATTGAGCTTCCTGTAATGACTTGACCGGTCGTTTAGGGAATTTAAGCTCCGTTCATTGGTATAAGGTCATAACCAGCTCCACATCGTGTATATCGACCTGTGTGCATGGTTAGTTTCAGTTACTGGTTGATCCGGAGTCGAATTGGGAGAGAACTTTCAAATTTTGAAGCTTAAGTGAAGAAAGTTGACCGGAGGTTTGACTTTTGTGTAAACGGCCTCGGAATGAGTTTTGGTTAATGTCAACAGCTTCGTATGATGATTTTGGACTTAGGTGCGTGTCCAGAATTGGATTTGGAGGTCAGTGGAGTGAATAGAGGTAATTTAACGAAAGTTAGAATTTCGGCGATTTCGGCCGATAGGTGAAATATTGATATCGGGCTCAGAATGGAATTCCAAGAGTGGCTGTAGGTCCGTTGTGCCATTTGAGGCTTGTCTGCAAAATCTCACGTCATTCCGGGTTGAATTGATAGGTTTCGACGTGAGTCTTGATATTAGAAGTTTTAAAAATTTATAAGTTTGGATTTTGGTTTGATATGTCGTTTTAGTGTTATTGTCTGTGTTTTTAAACCTCGAGCGAGTTCAAGTATTGGTATGTGACCTATTGGTGTAATTGGTTGAGATCCCGAGGGGATCGGGGTGGTTTAGGATGGTTAACGAGAAATTTGAAGTTTGGGAATGCAGCTGGTACTGCTGTTCTGGTGCGACCGCACTTGCGGATAGGGAACCGCAGGTGCGAGCTTCACAGGTGCGGAAAAGGGTGCGCAAGTGCGAAAGGAGGAGGACAAGGCAGCCTCCGCAGGTGCGGAGTATTTGGGCGCAGGTGCGGTACCGCACGAGCGGACTCTTGGGCGCAGAAGCGGAAAGGGGCGCAGGTGCGATAGGCCATGCGCACGTGCGGATGCGCAGATGCGGCTAAGTTGGTCGCAGGTGCGGAAGTCCTGCCAGACTCCATTTAAGCAAGGGTTAGCCATTTTCTTCATATTTTGAATTTTAGACTTCGGATTTGGGAGCGATTTTTGGGGATTTTCAAGCTAATCGAATGGGTAAGTGTTCTCTCACTATAATTAATTATATTTCATGAATTAATTCTTGTTTTTATCATTTAATTTGTGTTTTGGGTTGAGGGAATTGTGGGTTTTGAAAAAAACTTCTAAAATGTAAAACCATGATTTGAAAGATAAAATGTTATCGGAATTGGATAAATTTAGAATGGATGAACTCGTATCGGAATGGGTAATTAAACATTGTAAAATGTGTTGGGTTCCGAGGTGCGGGCCCGAGGGTCGATTTTTGGTTCTATTTTCATAACTTTGTAAAGATTGGAACTTTATTATTCGGAATCGTCCCTTATGCGTTTTATATTTATTTCGAAGTTGTTTTAGTTGATTTTGAGCCGTCCGGAGGCCTTTCTGCCCGAAAAGTCTATTTTTGAGTACCGAGTTGTCGTCTTTGAGGTAAGCATCTTGCCTAACCTTGTGTGGGGGAACTACCCCTTGAGATTGAGTCTTCTATGTTGATTGTAGCCCGCGTACGCGAGGTGACGAGTGCGTACTCGGACTTATTTGCAAACATATTGCCTTATTAGGATTTTGGGTCCTGATGTTTTCCCTGTGTATGAATTGAAATTGTTATACCTGAATTCTTGATTTCTAGTTTCATCTCTCCCTGTGCAAATTAGAAATTAATTGCTTAGCGTTTTCCTTTGCTTCTTATTTGATCTTAATGTACTTAAATGAAGACTTTGCTTTCCCTACCGTTATGCTATATCTTCCTTCATACACTGCCTATTTGACTAAAACTAGTATAATCTTGCCCTACAATTGTCTAACAGTAATTGGAACATCTAAATGTTGGTGTCAAGCATGCCCATGAGTCATACATTGCGATCTAAATGGTTTTCCCTCAAGTACTACTTAGGTTTAGTTGATGACCGTCCATGTTGATGATATTTATTTGGTGTTGCCTATCTATTAGGCCTTCGTTCAAGCCGAGTTCATTCGGTGAAGCTAATTGTCTAAGTGAGATTGGTTATAGGTGATTCCCTTGACGAGATGATTTGATTTCTTTGGTTGTGAATTTGAATATATAGAATCGTTGCTATATTTGCCTTGTTTTCCCCTCATTATGCTGTTCTTTTTGTGCTTGGCTTTCTCTTCTGTGGCTACTTCTTATGAGTGAGTTTTTGCTATTCTTGTGATTCAAGTCTTTGTACTGATTTGCTCATCGCACCTTGCATTCGGTCTTTGTTGCTTTTGCGCATGTTGTGGCAATGTATGTTGTTTTTGTCGCATTCTGGTTGTTCTTTTCAGTGGCTGCATTGCATATTTAAATTGGGACTACAGACGAGATTCCGGGAGCTTTCCCCTTGTACTGCATTGTATATTTAAATTGGAACTACGGACGAGATTCCGGGAGCTTTCCCCCTGTACTGCATCGCATATTTAAATTTGGACTACGGACCAGATTCCGGGAGCTTTCTCCTTGTATTGCATTGCATGACAAATTCTGAGTTTTAGACTGAGTTCCGTTGGTTTTATCATTGAGGAGATTTGGAGCGAAAGATATATATATATAGAAAAGTATATCTGAAAGGCAATTATCCACGGGAAAAGTTACGTCTAAAGGTCTTCTATTTCAAAAGTATATTTGAAAAGTATTGGTCTTGCTGAAAAATGATATTTGAAAGAGCAGTATTTGGGAAAGTACATTTGAATACCACGTATTTGAAGAAACTACGTTTTTTTTAAAGATCCCTTTTTATAAAAATATATAAATATACATTCATAGAAAGTATGTTTCAACGAAGAAATTTCCCTATTACGAAATGATTATATCTTTAAAGACTTCGATATAAATTCACGATTTAAAGGTTTTCACTTGAAGGTTTGACTAGCTTTATTGAGTTTATTGGCTAAGTCCTGATGTGAATAAATTGATGCAGTGCTGAGTTGCTAGTATTTTGTTGGGTTGTGATTCCCGACATTTGACTTGCATTCTCTCTATTTCCTTTGCGTATTTCTATTATGCAGTCTGTTGATTTATGTGCTGAATTTTTCTTCCGTATTATTCTATCGTACCGTTAGTTATATCGAAAAATCTTTAGATAGATGTTATGTTTCGGTCATTTTCACACTTATGTCTTTTTACTTATTAGACCAATGGTGTCTTGACTAGTACCCGTCACTACTTCACCGAGGTTAGTCTTGATACTTACTGGGCATCGCTGTGGTGTGCTCATACTACACTTCTGTGCATTTTTGTGTGCAGATCCAGGTAATTGTTGATTATTAGCTGCGTGGATCGTTGATGAGGAGACTGAAGGTAAACCTGCTGTTGCGTTCGCAGGCTTCGGAGTCACCTTCCTATTTATGTCAACTGTACTTATTATTTCTAGACAGTTGTATTTAGATTCGGTAGAAAGATTTCGTGGAGCTTATAACTTGTATTTACCGGGTTTTGGGAAATTGTAATTTTTGTCGAGATTTCCATATCGAGACTGTGATATTTCCTTTATTATTATTGTGGTTCTGTGAAATGTTAGGCTTACCTAGTCCTTAAGACTAGGTTCCATCACGATACCCAACAAAGGGAAATCCGGGTCGTGACACTTCCATAGTGGAAGTGGGAGCGGATCACCATGGACTTGTGGTTGGACTTCCTCGGACTTTGAGAAAGTTTGATGCTATTTGGGCGATTGTGGCTGACCAAATCAGCCCATTTCATCCCAGTGTTGACTACATATTCCTCAGAGAGATTGGCTGAGATTTATATCAGGGAGATTGTCCGACTCCACGGTATTCCAGTATCTATCATTTCGGACAAGGGTACACAGTTCAGTTCACGGTTCTGGAGGGCTGTTCAGCAGGAGTTAGGCACTAGGGTGGAGTTGAGTACAACCTTCCACCCTCAGACAGACGGGCAGTCCGAGCGCACGATTCAGATTCTGGAGAACGATTCAGATTCTGGAGGACAAGCTCTGTACTTGTATGATGGATTTTTGAGGGCCATGGGACTGATACTTACCACTTGAAAAGTTTGCGTATAATAACAACTACTAGTCCAGCATTTAGATAGCGTCGTATGAGGGCTTTTATGGTAGGCGGTGCAGGTCTCCAGTGGGATTTTTTGAGTCAGGCGAGCCCTGATTATTGGGTACAGATTTGGTCCAGGATGCCCTGGACAAGGTGAAGGTGATTCAGGAGAGGCATCGCACAGCTCAGTCCAGGCAAAAGAGCTATGCGGATCGGAAGGTTCGTGATTTGGCATTTATGACTGGTGATCGGGTATTTCTTCGGGTATCGCCTATGAGAGGCGTCATGAGGTTCGGGAAGAACGGTAAGTTGAGTCCGAGATTTATTGTCCGTTTTGAGGTATTATAGCGGGCTGGGGAGGTTGCTTATGAGTTGGCCTTGCCTCCCAGCCTAGCAGATTTCATCCGGTATTCCACGTGTCTATGCTCCGGAAGTATCACAGAGGGGTTTTGGACACATAGTCCTTAAATGTGAAATTAGGCCTTAAAAATCGGGCTGTAGTTAGAACTATGTGAAGACGGATACGGAATGGAATTTCGTCAACTCCTTTAGCTCCTTTGGGTGATTTCGAGGTTGGGAGCATGTTCGGAATGTGTTTTCTAGATTTGTGGTAGATTTAAGCTTAAATTGGCGAAAGTTGGAATTTCGGCGATTTCGGCCGATAGGTGAAATTTTGATATCGGGCTCGGAATGGGATTCCGGAAGTGACAGCAGTTCCGTAGTGCCATTTATGACCTGTGTGTAAAATTTGAGGTCATTCGGATGAGTTTTGACGTGTTCCGGTATTAGATGTAGATTTTGGAAATTTCCTAAGTTCTTACGATTGAATCCATGCATAATTGGTGATTTTGATGTTATGAGATATTTTTTGAAGGATCTACTAAGTTTGAATGGGGTATTAGGATTGGTTGGTAGGTTTGGTTGAGGTCCCGGGGGCCTCGGGTGTGTTTCGGGTTCTCAAACGGGCACTTTTGGCCTTAGGTGAATTGCTGGTTTTCTGGTGTAACAACAACAGTCTTTTATTCATCGCGATCGCGTGATTTCATCCGCGATCGCATAGGGTAAGCTGTGGTAGGAAAGAAATTGTTATATGCGATCGCAAAAGTTGTTCCACGATAGCAGTGTTTGGGCAACCTAGTCTTCGCGTTCGCATGGCTAATGTCGCGATCGCATAGAATTCCTTAGGCATCGGAAGATTTGAGTATTGTTCTACGCGGTCGCGTGAATTCAACCGCGATCGCGTAGCGTTGAGGAGATAAGGTCCGCGATCGCGTGCAGTACTCTGCGATCGCGTAGAAGGAATTTTAGGTGTGGGTTTATTACTCTTCGCGAGCGCGACTGTAAGTGCGCGATCGCATAGAACAAGACCTGGGCAGAATATTAGAAACCCAATTCGAGGGTTTAAGCCATTTTTCACATTTTTGAACTTGAGAGCTCGGTAAGTGCGATTTTGGGGAAGTTTTGCACTTGGACAACTTGGGTAAGTGATTTCTATTCGACTTAGGTTAATTTCCATGTTTATACTCCTTAATCCATCCTTTAAATTCGAAATTATTATGGTTAGACTCGTGAATTCTTGATATCCGATTTGAGTAATTCTTATATGGTTAGACTCGTGAGTGAATGGATGTTCGGAATTTACAAATTTTACCCGATTCCGAGACGTGGGCCCGAGGGACTTTTTGGGCAAATTTTCTAATTTCGTGTATTAGCTTCGAACTTATTAGCTATTTTGATTCCTTAAAGTGTAATTTACATTATGAAATCGAATTTAATAGATTTGGGCCATTCGGAGTCGGATACTCGTGGCAAGAGCGTGGTATTGAGTTGATTAGCGCAGTCGAGGTAAGTGACTTGCCTAACTCTGTGTTGGGGACTTCCCCTTAGGTTGTTGATACTGTTTTTGTTATATGGGAGCCGTGTACGTGAGGTGACGAGTACGTACACGGGCCATTGTTGCTAAAACTCCATTTTTCCTTTTATGACTTAAATCATTTTATCCCTATTTCATTGTTTCATGTACTAAATGTGTAGTTTAGCTTAGGAATAAGCATGTCTGCCTGTTTTACTTGAGCTTCTCCTTTTTGTTACTAATTGCACATGTTTAGGCAGTTTTATCTATATCTGCCTGTGATTCATCCTAAACTGTTCCAATAAACTATGTCCGGTATTCATTTGCATTGAATATTTAAATTGGGACTACGGATTAGATTCCGGGAGATTTTCCCCTGTATTGCATTGCATATTTAAATTGGGATTACGGACGAGATTCCAGGAGCTTTCCCCTTGTACTACATCGCATATTTAAATTTGGACTACGGACTAGGTTCTGAGAGCTTTTCCCCTGTACTGCATTGCATATCTAATACTGTGAGATACGATGTGCTCAGTCGAGGGCTCCCTTTTATTATTTCTTTCAGCTTACTCTTTCTACTGTTTTTGCTTTAGCTTATTATATCTCTCTGTGAAGTTTTTAAACTGTTTTTATTATAAACATCCAATAGAGCCTTAACCTGACCTCATCACTACTTGACTGGGGTTAGGCTTGGCACTTACTGGGTACCAATTGTTGAGTACTCATGCCCTTTCTTGCGCAAGTATTCCATGTGCAGATCCAGGTACCAACACCCAGTATCGTGGCTAGGAGTCGTTCTAGTAGCTGCAAGGAGAACGCGAGGTAATTCTGCCGCGTCCGCAGAATCCCACGAGTCCCCTTCTATTCTAGTATAGGCATAGAGGACTTTCGTATTTTCTACTATTTCATTGTATGGAGCTACATTTAGTACAGAGCTTGTGACTGTCATGACATTCCGGGTTTTGGGAAGTAAAATTGTATATGCCGAGCGGCCGAATTATGTGTCTTCTTCTTCTTCTTCTTTTCTATTTCAATTATTATATTGCTTTTATTTCTCCGCAACTTTTAGGCTTACCTAGTCGTAGATACTAGGTGCCGTCACGATACCCAACGGAGGGAAATTTGGATCGTGACAAGTTGGTATCAGAGCATCTAGGTTCATAGAAGTCACCAGTCACAAGCCGGTTTATTAGAGTCTCGCGGACGGTGCGGAGACGTCCGTATCAATCTTCGAGAGGCCATGTAACTGTTAAGAACAATCATATTCTTTGGAATCCCTTGTTGTGCTAGTTACTATCATCAAAAAAAAAAAATTCTAACTTGTCACGAAGTATAGTAGTATACTATTTCTCCACAATTTTAGGCTTACCTAGTCGTAGAGACTAGGTGCCGTCATGATACCCAACGGAGGAAAATTTGGGTCGTGACAATAGTATATTAATATTCTTAAGGAACTACTTATAGTATATATATACCGTACACACAATTGGTATATATATATAATACTATCCTATACTACTATACTATGTATAGTGTATAATCTATGTTCGATATAACATAGATGTATATATAGTATAGTATAATATATATACTAAGTGTATAGTATCTAAGCTATATTCAATATAACATTAGCTATATATATATATATATATATATATATATATATATATATATATATATATATATATATATA